>CAUYON010056211.1:0-32519 GCA_963573935.1 Arctocebus calabarensis
GGACTGCAGGCGCCCGCTACAACGCCCGGCCATTTTTTGGTTGCAGCCGTCATTGTTGTTTGGCGGGCCCTGGGGCTGGATTCGAACCCGCCAGCTCAGGTGTACGTGGCTGGCGCCTTAGCCCGCTGAGCCACAGGCGCCGAGCCTAGAACCTCTTTTAATACAATTTAGCACATTGACTAAAGAAGAATAATACATGAGGATGGACAATTAAGCTCACAAAGTCATCCTAGAAAGAGTGCTACATACCTCATTTCTGAATATCACTGCAGTCACCAGATGGCCAAGGTGAATATCTCAAAGTGATTGACATTCAGCAATGAGGTATTTTTTTCTGGCATAAGTTTGTGAACTTAATTGTCAGACCTCATATGACAACAGCTCTGATGGCCATTTCAGAGAGTTCCAAAATTGCTTTGAAGGTTGGATTAGGCACTAGCATTGGTGCATAGCTTCCAAGGGGAAGAGATGTGACTTTAGGCCTAGCAGGTCTGTTCTGCCAAGACACAGCTTTCAGAGGGCTGACAGTTGAGGTCTAACTGCTGGCACTACTTCTTGCATGTGGGCATATACATTTTTCAGTCCTGAAAGATGACCTTGGAGACACTGGGATCTACTTATTCTTCACTATTCCAATGGGAGTCTTGGGGGAATCTACAAGAGGAAGATTAGTAGGTTGGACTATAGCTTCCATTGTTGTAGGTGGTCTTAGGGCCACAAAGGATGCTCATTAATACTCTTTGGTACCCACTGATCCCAGATCTATTATGTGTTCTAAATCCTTCTCTTCCCTGGCTAGCACCTCTGCTAGTCTTAATGTTCTACATAGGGCATGACCCAGATCTTCATTATCGGGAGGTCCAAGACCCTGATTACCTGTCCTTGATCCTCATTACTGAGAGGTCTAAGATCCTGATTACTAGTACCTTTTTTAGATCATCTTTGCTACAAATGTCCATGTGCCATCAAAATTGGGCAAGAAATTACCAAGAGGTACCTAAACTCACCACTAGGATGCTAAATATGCTCTTCTCGGTCTATTTGAGTTAACAGTAATGCTGTCATCTCTTGATAGGCAGCCTCAGTACCCTTGCCACTCCAAACATGCTACTCATTGTGATTATTGCATGCCTTTGGTTGTTAACAGTTAAGTGCAACCATCTATTGTTTTAGGGTCCTCGTCCTCCCATTGCTGTCAATGAGTCCATTTTTGTTTTGGTCTCTCCTGCCATCATCCCTGGTTTACAAGGGGAACAACCACTGAACTTACAGAGATTTGTGCCCCTCCAACCAGCACATTCTTGATTGCTTTGGGCACTCCTATGAGGCACAGTCATCCTATGGATTTTTCATCTTACATAGTATGTCCACTATTGTATGCCCACATCTTTTAATCTACTTTCTACCTTGGCAATTCAGGCATTTATGCCTTCACTTGGGGTGGGTGAGGGCTAAGCAAACTTTTTCTTTAAAGGGCCAGATAGTAAATATTGTGGATCGCAAATAGCTGTGTTTATCTATCTTGTTTTTTACAACCCTTTAAAAATGTTAAGAGCATTCTTAGCTTGTAAGTTGTACAAAAATAAGCCATGGAGCAGATTTGGCTAGCAGACTGTAGTTTGTGAATGTCTGGGCCATTACTTTTTCATGCTCTGGGAGCCATCCTAGTGGTGTTTGCACAATCTCCCAGGGTCCTGAACAGGATCTGTGTTAAATCCTGTGTCAAATCTTGTGTCTTGCCAGGGTGCCCCTAAATCAATAAACTCTTCCTTCTTCAACTTTATTGAGCCAGTATCCTCAGAATCCAGTCCAATGCATATTCTCCTGACTCTTGTTAGCACGTGTTTGCTAGGTCCTGTAGCTCTGTTTTTGCCATTTTCTCTTTTCTTCTTTATCAAGCTTGGTATGTCCCTGGCTGAGGTATTTTGTGACTTCTTTATTGTCTTAGTTGCCAAGAGAGGGGATAGAAACCTATCCCAAGGGGGAATGCATGCTGTCCTGCACAGGGGAGGCCTCTTCCTTATATGCAAGTAACAGGGAGAGAAGTAGACCCTAAGGGGTGGGGGACTTCTGCAAGACCTGAGGGTTCAAAGGCACAGGGAATTTAAGAGTTTCAGATCCATTAACTGAGATGTCTGTATTCTTGTGACAGGATTCATTCTTTCCCAACAAGGGTTCTGAACTTACATAGATGATGTGTATAAGTTGAAAGCTTGATCTTTGAAAGGCTGCTGTTCTTATACTTAAGCCATGTGCCTGGTCTTCAGTATTTCTTCCTTACTCCTTCCTCAGGCTTCAAGATTGGAGAGCCATTTTATGAGAAACCATCAAGATCCTTTGGTTTCAATTTAATTGTTAATTGCCAATTAATTTCTATTAGCCTTTCGATATCATTTGATAAATCATTAGCTAAATCTTAGCTATAGCTGCCCAATTTCTCCATATCTCTAGGTATTTGTCCTGTAGTTGTCAAATGCTGACAAATCCCATTCTCTTGTCTATCCTATTTCACCATAATACCTTCTCATTTCACCACCAGAGTGGTAAAAGTTTTAGCCATTTCACCACTGCCTTGTGTCAGTAATGGGTTCTCATTTCCAGTCATGCAGAGAATGATTTATCTTAACACCTGCTTTCCTGGACTGTCTTTAGGTTGAGTTTTCTAAGGAACAGATTCTGAGATATTGGTCACTGTGTTGGAAGTTTATGAGAGCATGTTCTTGAAGTTGACATTTGTGGACTGGATTGAAAAGCACAGTGCTGACTGGAGGAGAAGATGGGCTGAGATGTAATCTCAGTGAAGACTTCCCCCGGGGGAGGTCTACAACTGGGATGGCCCTTCAGAGTTGTCCAGACTTGGTGCGAGGGGTTGAGTCTTTATTCCCTGTGAATCAGTGTTTGCATGTGGGATTCCTCAGGAAAGCGATGTGACCTTAGGTTGGGCCCTAACAAGGGCCATCAGCTGAGTTCTGCCTGCCAATAGCATATCCCACTGCTAGGCAAATTAGTCCTTCAGTCTCAAGGGGCTGTCTAGGTGGTTCATCACAGCATTCAATACTAAGATCCCTGTTCACTGGCCACAAAGTTATAAATGCCTCCAAGTTAGAAAATAGGATTTAAGTAACAATATATTTAGTAAAAGTAACAAAACTTACAAGGTTTCTAGAAATGAATCCAAGAAATGTTCAAGATATTTTAAGAAAAAATTATAATTTAAAACTTTATCAAGAGACATTAAAGTAGATCTAAATACGCAGATGTTGAATGTTTAGGGATGGCAAGATATAATGTTTTAAAGATGCTAATACTCTGTAAATTAATATAAAATCAAAATTTCAATAATTTTTAAAACTTTGACAATTTTGTCTTAAAATTTTTATGGAAAAATGAAGAACCAAGAATAGCCCAAACATTTTACAAGTAGAACAATGTAGGCAGACTTGCCCTCCTGAATGTCAAAATTTATTAAAAGCTAAAATAATCAGAACAGAAGAGTAATATCATGGAAATAGACTTCAGCAATCAAATAGAGATCCCAGGATTTGAGCCTTGTTTGAATAAATATTCAGTAAGTGATAGTAGCATTGCAGATTAGTGGGGAAATGACAGTTTAAAAAAATGTTGCTGAGACAATTGATTATTTCCATGGACAAAGATAAAGTTATATTTGCCTCATCCTGTGTATAAAAATTTAGTTTCAAAGAGATTTGATTAAAAAAATGCTAAAAATATGTTTACAAAAATACATTCAGGAATATCTGTATATGTTTGAGGTAGGGAAATATTTCTTAAATGAGATTGAGAACCACATTTAGTAAAGGAAAATACTGATAATTTTGACTCCATTAAAAGTTTTGTATGACAAAGACAACTTAAATAAAGTACAATGACAAGTCCTACTGTAAGAGAAGATATTTGCCATATATGTAACTGACAGAGAAATAATATCTGGAATACTTAAAGAGCATCCAGAAAAAAAAATAAAAGAAAAAATAGAGAAAGAATAAGAACAAGCAATTCACAGAAGATGAAATGTGAGTAGCTAATACACTTTTGAAAAGTCGCACAGCCTCTCAGTGATCAGGGAAAAGTTAATTAAAACCACAATGAAGTAATTTTTTTATATCCATCAGCTGTATAAAAATGGAGATGTCTGCTAATTTCAAGTGTTGGTGAGGATTTGGGACAAGGAAATATTCATATTTTGCTGGTGGGAGTGGAAAATGGAACAACTACTTTGGAAATTGCTTTGGTTTAAGATGAGCTTAATTTTCACTCCAGCAATTCTCTGCTACTCTGGAGAAATGCTTTCACATGTGTAGATGTATTCAGGGTAGCATCATTTTGTAATGGACAGAAACTGGAAGCAGCTTTAGTTTCTATTCACTGTAGAATAGGTAAGTTGAAGTATCTTCTTGCAAGGCCATTTCTACTGAAGTTATCGTTATCTACATGTCTACATCATTAGCTACATGTCTCAATATGAATGGACCATAAAAGCAAAATCTCGAATCAAAAAAATTAAGTTTCAGAATAATACTATATTTTATTTATGAGTATATACGTGTTGCAGGAAGATCATGAAAACATAATTGGAAATGATAAACACCAAATTAAAGACAGTAATTCATTCTACAGAGGGGAGTATGGAAAACAGAAGAGAGGCATTAGAGAATGATATACAGGGGGCTTTCATTGTATCCATATTTTTTTCTTCCTTAAAAAACCTGAAAGCTCTAAAAATGTAAGGCAAAATTTTAAGCTTTGACAAAGCTGAGTGTTCAGCACATGAATGTTTGTTATCTTACTTTCTATATTTTTGGAATGCTTGAACTATTTCAGAATTTAATAAAAGAAAAAAGGAATTTATACAAATGGGCTATCTAAAGAAAAGCTATTATTGTGATTTCATGAAAATGAAAGCCAAACAAAGCCTAGTTTTACATGCATCATGGCATTCAGGCTGACGGGCTCCCTCTCAGACTGCTCTATAAGGGCCCTGAAAGAGGTTGGGTAGGTGAGCACATGTCCATCATATGTCTGAGGGTGAGCAGAGGTGATATCTTCGTCTATTTTCTCTGGGGACCTTGTGGGTCATGTAGGGAAAAGAAGGCTGGTTGGGGAGAAAGCTCAGTTCAGGGAGCTCAGAGATTCACTCATGTGGGGAGTAGGACCTCTGTGTTTCTGCTTTCAGCGTCAGGCTTCTGTTATCCAGCCCTATAAAAAGACACATGTCTGTATATATTTCAAAATTGTTATTAATGTTTTTTTATTTGTTTAAGTACTCCTTCTGTTATAACTCGAGTTATTGTCTTTCTAGGGATATCAGTGTACCACATAGCAAATTCAGTTTGCTCTGGGGGTTCAGAAGGCTTGTAGCAAACAGCCAGCACACTGGGGGGCACACATATCTGATATTGGGTGTTATTATATATGCAAGTACCTTCAGGCTTTCCTGTATATTCATAATAAGAGTAAACCAATAACACAATTTTGACAGTTTGTCTAGTTTGGGTTACCTTTTGGATACATTTTTCACAAGCTTCATCATGTTTTACACCTAAGATTAAAGAAGGAAGGTGAAAAAGTCTAAAGCAAAGAATCAGTAATCAGTCCCACACCACTTCTGCTCATCCTTCTGCTTTGTGCAGACCATTCAGCTCCTGGTATGTGACTAGGGCAGGGCTGCAGTCTGTTTTTTCGGGGTAAGACAGCGGGGATGCTCTGGGTGTCATTGGACCATCCACTTCCCATTGCTGGCTGGTTTCACATGTGAGTGATGAATTCCGGCAGGGATGCCATTCACCTTCACTACTGTTGGTGTGGACAGGATCGCCAAGTAGGGGCCTTTTCACCATGGTTTCAGCAGGCTCAGGCTCCAATCTTTAATCCACACCGGGTCACCTGGACAGTGGGATGGACTGGGGGTGATAAACCTATAGTTCTCTCTTAAGAACCAAGAACATTCCCAGAAGCTTCTCTTGCTGTCCCCAGGCCAGAATCAGGGATCACATGACCATTTTTTTGAGACCAGTAGTCAGTCATCCAGGCCCATCTTTTCAACTGAGCTCCTCTCAGACACCATTGCTTTTTTTCAGTAAGAGAGAAGTGAAATACACATTACAGAGGCAACCACAATGCCCAGTGTAGAATTTTCCTGTACCAGATGGATACTATGATTCATTGACACATTCAAGAGACATGTATTAAATTTCTGCCATCTGCTCAGAACCAAGAGATTCTAAAGAAAAGTTACACATGAACCCATTTTCCTATTAGGTGACAAAAATAACAAATTCTGGCTCATGCACCTCTGCTTTCCTCTCCTGACTCTGGTATAAGCTCTTAACAAAACCCTCACTCTTTGGTATAAGCACTTAACAAAAACCCCAACACAAAGGTAAGTCTACAGATGGAAATTGAGCCCAAATTAATGGCTCCAAAACAAGGAAATTGGCCAAATTCAGTCAACTATTTAGTTACTAACCAATTATTTTATTAAACACAATCCTTCAAAAAATATTTTTTTATATAGACTAATTTCACTTTATCACAGATAGATTATACTGAACTAAACTTTAACTCCTTTTTTTTTTTTTGGAGGGTCTCACTCTATTGACTGCGGTAGAGTACAGTGGTGTCATCATAGCTCACTTCAAATGCATTAGCTCAAATGATCCCCCTGCCTCAGGCTCCCAAGTAGCTGGAACTATAGGCTCATGCCAGGATGCCCAGCTGATTTTTATATTTTGTGTAGAGATGGGGTGTCACTATTTGCTTAGGCTGGTTTCAAATTCCTGGCCCCAGGCCATCTTCCTGTCTCAGCCTCCCAAAGTGCTAGGATTACAGCCCTGGGTTATAAACATTCATCTTAGGTATAACTTGCACTTATGAATGGAGGCTATTACTGATAATTGGTAAATGTATCTGTTTCAACTTACTTACAAACTCAACTTAAGAACAAACTTATAAAAACTATCTGGTTAGTAACTTGGAGTAACTGCCTATACTGGGTATATCTCCTCATCTACCACAAATCATGGTATGCTTGACAGCTACCAACTTTACTCTTGAGCTTACTATATTATATATTACATTTTTTATTTTTGGAAGGGTAGGAGAAAGGGTCAAAAATTCTTATATGCAGAGTTCAGAGTGTCCTATATTAGCAAAATATTTTCATTTATAAGTATGAAATAACTTCAGAAGAACTTCCCTTGAAAGTGATTGAGGTATGAGAGCAGGGAACAAGTTATAAGTTGTTTTATTCTGTATTTACCAAGATTTGAAGCAGGTCAAATAAACACTTTTGACCTCCTTTTTCTTTCCTAACAGCTCAACTGACTGTACCTGCCTCTTTATTAACTGCAGAAGAGTGAAAAACTAGCAACATGAAATTAAATCTTTTCCTGATTTGGCCCCAGTATGTTCACAAGAGTGCTAAAGACGTGTGGAAGATTTACTGTTTAGGGAGAGCAAAAGACTGCCCAGCAACAGAGCTATTCTAAGTGCTCTGACTGCTTAACAAAGGCAGGGCATAGGCATGGCCTCCTCTTTTGTTTCTTGTAGAGACTTTTTAATTCTTATTGGTTTATTTATTTGCTGAAGAGATTATACCATAGTCTAGAGCTGTGTTTGTTATGCTTATTCTTCTGGGTAACTCCCAGGCTGATCATTCAGGGCATTTGTGTTTATAAGGAAATGCTAATTTACATTTTTCACTTTTGACATCATTTTATCATTTAATTATTAGTTCATAAAACCCAGGAATCATCCTATTCTAGCAAACATTTTGGTGGTAAAAATGAATACAAAGAGGCAGGAAGGGGAAGGACATAGGGAGTAGGTAACCCCAGGATTATTTTGCTTAGCCCAAATGGCACCATGAGGCTTTGACTTGCCACAGTTTTAATATGACTTTGCAGAGATCAGCTTTTCACCTCCAAATGACTCTTTATTTTATAACTTTGTTTCTCATGGCGAATAGACATTAGCTCCCTAAACTATTCTACAGGGCTCCACATGTTTTTTTTACCATGTAAACCTTTATCCCAGTCTCTTTAAGTATGGATTCTATGCCAGAATCTTCTTATATAGAATTGGAGACTCATTTCTCCAGAATCTCAAGAACACTGTGAAGAATGAAATTAGTGGCCAGTTAGGAGAGCAAAACATGCAGCTTTCTGATTAGGTCTATATTCACTCTGTCCACAAGACGGATTTCTGTTAAATATCACGAACTCCGTGCAATAGCGGTCATTGCAGATGTGTTCTCCCCGGTGCTTTTCAACTCAGTAAATGCAATATTGTCTACTCTAGAATTCTTCTGTAGTCAGCAGGAGTGTTAAATACTTTCCCTAATACAACAACTTTTTATAACAGATTGCAACATAGGTTGGGGATTGTTCTTGACAGCCAACCCTAGAACCTGTTCTTCCAGACCTTTCAACAATTTTATAATTATTGAATTTCCTGCATAGAATGCCTTTCTGCTTAAACTAGCTAGAGTAGATTCTGGTGTCTGCAATAAAGTCTGGACCAATATAAGTGTTTTTCAAAAGTTAGTCTTTCCCTTATCTTTTCATTTTTTTTTCCTTTCCTCTTGAAGTAATTTAAGTTTTACTGTTCATACATTGTCATTTTCCACTGCAGTATAAGTTTTGTGAGGGTGTGGGGTTGTATGTCTGGGTCACTTTCCATCCCCAGCACCTAGGACAGTTATTGAAACCTGGCAGGTGTTCCACCACCAAGTTTTGCATGAATGAATGGGCCCTGTGCATTTCCTGAGATGCACATGCCACACCTAGCAATCTCAGCAGCAGTGGGATTCGTTCTGCAGCCACAGTCTTTCATTTGACTCACTGATTTGCTTCTGGTCCAGCTCCAATTTCATTCTTCTGACTCAGCAATGAAAACATGCACTTCTGATGATGATGACAGCCCAAGTCCTTGAATCCTCTAAAAGCTTGTGTATAGGGAAGCTCCTGCTAAATGGAGCACCACTATCAGCAGAGCAATGCTCAGCTCAATTTCTCTATCAGTGGTGTCAGGCAGTGGGTCAGAGACTGGACAAGGGAGGGTCAGCTTTGATTGGCTATTATAGGCTCCAGTTGCTTGAAAGGTTACTTTACAAGCAAGGGCAAGTGTAGGTACTCTTCTGAAAGACTGCCTAAGATCATCCCATCCAGTCTGGTTACTTGCTTGTCTCTTTCCTATAACTCAACATGCTTTTTTTTTTTTTTTTTGAAAAATTTTTATAAATCCACAACATGCTCTAGTTATTTTAACAATTTATTTGCTCTTTCTATAAGCCCCACCTTTTCCTTTGCCTATTTCTAAATGAAGTAAAGGGTCTAAGAAATGCATGCAGTCTTTTTGCTTTGTTTTCAACAAACTGAGAAGTCGGGTTCCCACCATAAAATGTTGAATAATAGATTGTTTGCCTAAAACTTTCTATGCCTCATTTCATTATTTATCCCTGGTACCAGAGTCAGGCATAATGGGTGCTCAATAAATGTTTGAAGAATGATTGAATGAGTGAATCATCCTAGTTTTGTGCCTTTTTATTTTTTTAAGCTGGCAAAAGGTTAATATATGCAGGGAAGACTTAGTTTATGAGAAAAAATTCCCACATATGACTTTGATTCTATTCAAATATGTTCCTTCAGTTAGGCAGGATTTCATTAACATTTTCTCTGCATCATGCTTGCTGAATATCATTGCAAGGTTTAGCTGACAAGTGCCATTCATAAGCCACATCCTGGACCTAACAGGGTAGCCCACCATGTGGGGCTTCCTTTTCTTAGTCCTGATACACATAAGACAGCAAATGTCAAATGCTCTTTTTCAGAACTCACATGCAGAATGATGTGCTTCTTCAAGGTCAGGACAAGCACCCATTTTACTTTGTATTCACGCGCAAGAATGCTGGTGACAGGTAACCTTCAAAGAGGGAGGCTGTCATTGGCAGGAAGGGCAAAGGCTGGGAATTGACTCTTCTTAAAAAAGTCACATCTGCTGGCTGGCAGGAGAAGAAGCTCATGTCAGGGCAGGAGACTAACTGGCAGTGAAGAACCGCTGGTTACTGATTAATCTGGGGCAAGGTATTTTAAAGGCAAAAGAGCACTCCCTGAGTTCAGGTTAGGTAGGCGCTTGCAGGCTCTCACAGCTGGGAGGGAAATGGGGAATGGGTGAATGAGAAGGGTGAGGTGAGAGGAAGGACAGGGCATAGGATGCCCTCAGCTTGGTGGGAGGGAGAAGCCTCCTCCAGGGGTGGCCAGACCCTTTGTTCTATCTCAGAAGTTGCAGAGACAGGTAATGTTTACCTCTAGGGCAGAAATTCCTGTGTCTGAGGTTGAGACATTGCAAGTTTTGCCAGCTGTCTCAAGGGACAATGTGAAATTCTCAAACCCAAACCATTTCAAAGTGTTTTTCATATCACACAGTAACCTTTGAGTACCTTCTGAAGGCCAAATATTTCCACTCTCAAAACGCCTGGGAGTAGCTGCCATGGCTGCTACTGTTTTCACTTGTTTACTCTATAACTAGCCTTGAGTTACATGGTTTGCATTAAATTTAATCTTCACAACCTGAAGAGATAGTTGCATTTGTCCTCATTTTATCAATAAAACCAGAGATACTGAACAACTTATGCCATGTCACAGAGCTGGAGAATGACAGGGGAGACTCCCCAGAATGAAAGCAATTTTGCCCCTGTCTAAGAGAATGAGTCCCTAAATAATGGTTCTTTGCTAGCTGCAGAAGATTTTATAGGCTACTTGGCCCTAAGGAAAGCTATTTTCCATAATTGGGAACTAACTGTTCATTACTGCTCTTGCATCCTTCAGACAGTTTATTTTGTTAACTATAGATCAAACTAGGCTTTTTAATAGATTCAATTGGATGAAGCAAAATGTGGTCTGGCCATCAGATGGGCAGCATCCCATGATGAGTAGGCAGCTGGTTTACAATACACGAGTGGAGAAGAGCCCAAAGCTGCAGTCTCTCCCTGTCGACCCCTCTATTGCTCCAGCGTGCCCTGAGTCCTGAAATTCCCCAGAACAAAGTCACCCATTTGGATTAACATCTGAACAGCCCTACTAAAAAATTACCTGTGAGGGCTAATGCGCTGAGAAAAATACCACTAAGACTTCACTTGTGTATATTGATTTCTCTCATTTGATTCTCACAATAAACTTTACTTAGCTGTTTCCTTTTGGCATGAGTTAGCTTATTAGAATAGATAGAGCTGAGCAAAGCCCCCAGGGAATGGACCAGAGGACAAGTGAGTTGGTGATAAGGAGAGGTTGTCAGAAAAGGGCAGGTGTTTCCATACCTGTCCTTTGGGGGTGGATTCTGCTAGAATCTAAAGCAGCCAGAGATCAGCATAGAGCTTTGGGCATCCCAGGAAGTAAGGATGAGAACAGGGAAAGTTGTGAAGTTAAAATGTGAGGAGTGTTTAAATGTAGACAAGAACTAAAGACAATGTTGTGTATGTAATTAAAAAATTTTGGCTGGGCATGGTGACTCATGCCTGTAATCCTAGTTTCTGCTAGGCAGAAGTGGGTGGATTGCTTGAGCTCATAAGTTCAAGACTAGCCTGAAAACAGCGAGACCTTGCCTCTACTAAAAGTAGAAAAACTAGCCCAGAATAATGGCAGGATCATGTAGTCCCAGCTACTCGAGAGGTTGAGACAAGAGGATTGCTCAAGCCTAAGAGTTTGAGGTTGCTATGAGCTATGATGACCCCGTGGCATTCTACCTGGGGTGACGGAATGAGACTGTCTCAAAAAAAAATTTTTTTTAGGTAAGTTTTGTCAGCACATCACAGATAATTATATTTTATCAAAGAAGTAAGCCATATCTCTTAATAATGTTGCCTTGGCAGTCCTAGGGGGAGCAAGGTAGAGATGCTCGGAAAGAGATGAGAAATAAGAAGAGTTTGGTAAAGTTGATGAACACATTTCTTGTGTCAGAGACAGGATAAGGCCATCTGTTGTTGCTAGCTCTTCTTCACATGCTCTTTCCTTTGGAGATCAGAGACCACAGATGGATTTAGAGAGACACAAATACTCAGCCACAACTTGAACTGTGCTGGGCACCTCAGCCTCCCCAGTGGATGGGCTTGGGCATGGCTAACCAATGGGGGATTCCAAGGGTCCTTAGCCATTGCCTTCTGTCCAGCATGGAGAATGTCTCATCCTACCTACATCTTTCTCCTACTTTTGGTCTTCTCATGCTCCTAATCTCACAGCTCTTTGAGAGCTATCATTCCCTTAGGAGTGGTGCCAATCAGGTTAGGATATCAAAGACATTACCCTGGAAGGTCCTATGCTCCTACCATCTCTCTTCTCCTGGAAAGCAGTGCTGGCCTCAGGCAGGTTGGTAAATTCAGCCAAGTCTAGTTTTCATTTCCTATGTTTCTATCACTCCATTTTAAAGCCAGCCAAGTGTCTAGTACTCTAATTCCCTATTCCCTCCCCCATTGCTAGGCCCTAGACCACCAGGACCAGAATATACTGGATCTTACACTTTTGGTCACTTTCTTCTTCTTTCTTAGCCTATTTATCCAAACTTACCTGTCTCGAATTGTTGTAGGATCCATTCTATTTGTGGGTGATACCAAGTTGTCCAGAAAAAGGAAAATTTATATATGTCTTATATATGTTACTCCTTCCTGTTAAGCAACCTCTTAAAACACTTCAATAATAGGCTTTATCTTTATGAGAAAGACTCTAATGGGAAAATCAAGGACTATTACAGACCAAAGGGGAATGTATTTCAGTCTTTGCTTACTTTACCAGTGAAGTTAAGTGTTCCTTCATGTAGGGTGAGCCCTTGTTTGGAAGTCTGAAAGTCTAGACATGTATGCCCTTCATTTCTGACTTCAAAAAGATCTTGGTGACTATCTGTAAACCTCCCTAAAAGCTTGAAGATCTTTTTCTGCAAAATAAGGGTTAATAGTGAGAGGGCAATCCCCGTTCTTTAGGTGGTGACTTGGGAGAAGGCCACTAAATTATTGCAAAGTATTTTGCAAACTCTGAACATTTGAGAAGGGATTAATAAAAGCTTTGGATGAAGTTTCTCTAGAAGTTCAATGGGATGTTGAGATGAGATACTTGGCAGAGTCCAGTGCTGAACAATGAGCTTCCTGCAATGCATTAGGAAATAAAAACTAAAAACCCTAAATGAAGTATTCATGACCCTTAGATACTTTCCACCCTAAAAAAATACCCAAGTTTTCTGCCAGCCATTGTCCAATTTTGTGATGTTATCTCAAAGCATCTTAGAGACATATTGTCTATGAAGGTGTTTTGGTCAGTAGAGAAGGAGTGAGTCGGGGATGGTCCTAAGGTATAACTTCCCTTTTTTATAGAGGTATAACTGTGTGGAACATGCGTGCTTCCAGATGTTTACCTGAATAAATCCTGACCACTTGCCTTGTTCCCGAAGTCACCTAGGATTGGATTTGGTGATATTTACAGCAAGACAGAGTATCCTGGTTCAATGATACCAAATGTTTCATGAGGGCATCTTGACTGTTCTGTTTTTTCAGAGCTTGGGCTATGGGCTCTTTCTTCACAGCTGGTGCCCACTTGCTTTGGTTTATATAGAAATGTACCTCTTTGAAGACCTGAAAACTCACCTCTGCCAAGTTTCCACTTGGAGCCCACAGCCAGCTCTGTACACCTCGGAGTAAATTTTAGGCAATTGAACTCAAATTCTTGACCACAGCACAGCAAGAAGTTAAGGCCAGTCCAGCTGGCCAGGCACTCTATATGTAATTGCTTGTGATCGTATTTCCTCAAGCAACTGTTCTTTGGGGAAACATTAATGTTAAGTTCTGTGGGGAAATGGAAAGGAATCAGTACTTCCCACCAGCTATGGGATAGCCTTCCCACTCCAGGGAGATCAGCTATAGGAAAGTCATATCCAGAAGATCTAGAAGTTGTTCTCATCATTAATGACCATGGCAACTGATTCCCTTACCTTTTTAAAAAGAAATTTTCTTTTAGAGTGCTCTTTTGATTCTATTGGTTTCTTTAGGGAGGGAGCTTTTTCTAGGGTACTTACCTGTTTTTAACATCTTCTGGTATCCTTTTTAGTAAGGAAGAAATTCCTGAGTTAGGCCAGCCATGTTGTAAGAACAGGTGGGGCCACTAGTTAATAAAGAGGAGTGATTTTGCAAGTGAAGTTTTGGTGATAAAACTGAATTGAGAAAGAGGCCATTGATAGGTTAAGGCAAAGAATGAACATTTACAATAAAAAGCTCTGAACTTATGAATTAAGATGAAGTTCTTGAGTCTTTTCTTAGAGACAGCATCTCCACCCTCCCTCCCACCACCACCAGTGCTGGTGTCTTAGTCTGTTGGGGCTGCTGTAACAAAATGTCACAGACTAGGTGGCTTATAAAAAGAAATCTACTTCTCCTAGTTTTGGAAGCTGGAAAGTCCAAGTTCAACATGCTGCTGATTTGATGTCTGTTGAGGGCCAATTTCTTAGTTCATAGATGGCTATCGTCTTGTGTGTTTTCATATGGCAGAACGGGCAAGAGTCCTCCCTTTAATAAGGGCATTAATGCCATTCATGAGGGCCCCATCCTCATGGCCTCCCAAAGGCCTACCTCCCATACCATCACAATGGAGATTAATTTCTGGGAGGAGGCACAAACATTCAGTCTGTAGTAACTGTTATCTCACAGGCTCTTGACAATCTTTGATGTTTAGTACATTCACAATGTCTCATAATCTCTACCTTTACCTAGTTACAAAACATTTTTATCACTTCAGAATAAAACCTCATATTTATTAAACAGTTTCTATGTATTTCTCTGCATTTCCCCCTCCCCCTGGTACCTAGGAACCATCAACTTTTATTCTATCTTTAGATATAAATGGAATCCATATAAAGGGAATTATACAATATGGACCTCATTTCACTTAGCATATTGGTTTGGGAAGTTCATCCAGGCTATAGCATGTATCGTACTTTGTTACTTTTTATGACTGAATAATATTTCCTTGTGTGGATATACCAATCTGTTGATGGACATTTGGATTATTTTCCCATTTTGACTACTGTGAATAGTGTTGGTATGAATACCCACGTACATGTTCTTGTTTGAGTATCTTTTTTCAAATTTTTGGGGTATATACCCAGAAGATGAATTGCTGGATTATGTGGGGATTCTATGTTTAACTTTTTGAGAAATCATCAAAATGTTTTCTGCAGTGGTTGAATTGTTTTGCATTCTAACTGTATATGAGGGTTCCAGTTTCTCCATAGCATCACTAACACTTGTAATTTCTACTTGACATCGTTTTAACTGTTGTGCACATTATTTTGTATGATCCATTAAATACTAGGTTTTAAATTTTATATAAACTTCTAACATCTGTGTGTTATGGAGCATTTCACGTTATCTAAGTTACCACTTCAGGATCATTTTGTTCCATTACTCCACTTTTTCTCAGGTGCTGTAATTCACCCTTGTGAATTTACATTTTGATAATTTTGTTGTTGTTGCAGTTTTGGCCGGGGCTGGGTTTGAACCTGCCACCTCCAGTATATGGGGCTGGTGCCCTACTCCTTCAGCCAAAGGTGCTGCCCACATTTTGGTAATTTTTGAGCACAGCATTTATTGCTAGAGTAAATTCCCTTCTGTCTTAGAGTGATCTCTATATTAGACATGAGAGAGTGCATGTGTCAGCCCCTGCCCTGTAATTTTGGCTACACAAACTTTTTTTTGAAGAATTACATTTGAAACTAAGCTCTGTCTGGAGAGACAAGCAGTGGTGCTCACATTGTGTTTCTGCTGACAGCTCTGAGGGAAATAGGAATCCATGTGCAGCAGGGAAGAGCAAAAAATGGGTAAAGGTTGTCTTGGAGTGTGCACTTTTCTTCAGCCTCTACCCTCATTCCCACATTCCCATCTCATGCCTGGGAGAAGGATGAGGTGGAATGAGAGAGATAGGCCAACAGGGCTCAGGGGAGAGAGAGTGAAGCAAAGATGGCCGTACGCTCACAGAAATAGACAGGATAAAAACAGGAATAATTGTCTTCAGCTGGCTCTGCTGCTAGACCTCAACTGGTAAGTTCAGCTGAGAGAAAAATCAGGGAAAAATGACAAAGGGCAAAATGTGGGTTTTCTCAGCCTTAGCACTGACATTTTTGGCAGCTAATTTCTCGGGAGAAGGCTGTGCTGTGCACATTCAGATGTTAGAACCTCCCTGGCCTCTATCCACTAGATGCCAACAGGTCTTTCCCCACCCCTAGACAGTGCCTGGGGACAGAATCACAACTCCAGTTGAGAACCACTGGGAAAAGTAAGTAGTGATGATTTTCTTTTCACGTATCAATTGGCATTACCAGTGGGTTGTTATTTAAAAGCAAATATTTATTGAGGTCTTACTATGTGCTAGACCAGTGGTTCTGAACCTTCCTAATGCCATGGCCCTTTAATACAGTTCCTGTGGGACCCACAGGTTGAGAACCACTGTGCTAGACACCACACTCAGTATTTTCACTCCTTTATTTCTCAGTAAATATTTGAGTTTCTATTCTACTAGGAATAGAATCTGCAATATGTATGGAACAGTGGCAAACTCTGCTCCCATGGAGCTTTTATTCTAGTGGAGAGATAGGCACATTAAGATAATTGCACAAACATAAAATTATAAGCATACTGAGTGATATGGGAGGAAGGTCTTCTGGGGGCTTAATAGCAGTTTCCCAGTATTTCCAAGAACTGGGCTGTCTTCCAAGGCTCTCATCTGTTTTAAGGCTATGACCCTTAGGGCAACACCACAATGTGAGTACTAGGACTCACCTCGTCTTACAGAGAGGGAAGCTGAATCTTAGATGGGCAAAAGCCGTACATACAGTGAGTGATAGAGTTTTGGGTTTGAATCCAACATGCCATTTTCAGAGTCTGAGCTTTTAACTACCACTCAAGAAACAACTTGAAGTGAGATCTGAAGAATAAAGACGTATCAGTTCAGTGAAGAGGAGAAGCAGAAGTGTTCTAAGGCAGAGGGAAGAGCACAGGGGCAGGCTGTGAAGCAGGAGAGAACAGAGAGGTGTGAATAAAGGCTGGTAGGGCTGGAGTGAAGAATTGCTGGGGGGGGGCAGGGGCACACCATTGCACAGCCTTGCAGAACACGCCCAAGCCACGATGAGACACTGAGGGGTTAAAGAGGGGAAAGGACACTTTAGGTTTGCCCTCGTTACCGTAATTCATATTTATAATTACCCAGTGAGGAAGGAATGAAAGCTATTTCACTGAGGAAATAGGGGGCACTCAGAGAGCTAAATGCTTTGCTAAGGTCACACATCGGAGAAGTAGTTCAGCCAGAGATTTAAACTCAAGCTTTTCCCATTCCGAAATCTGTCAGCTTACCTAGAACACTCTCCGGCACCCTCCTGCTCCAGGAATATTCAAGCATAGCCCTGCCATGAGCATGCCTCCCTGTCAGTGAGTGGGATTTGAGGTTTGGGAATTCTGTCCCTTTGCTTTTCGATAACAGACACTATCCTATGCCTCTCAGCAATCACTCTTTAACTTTGGAATTTCTAGTCTCTGTTCATTGTCTTTCACTCCAACTCTAATATTCACCCTTTCACCCTGCCCACCCCTCAGCCCTGCGATTTTGCCCTGGGACATGGTACACATGGCCTCTGATAAGAATCACTCCATTCAGAGTAGCTGGCAGGTAAGTGTCCTATTTGCTCAGACATGTGTGAAGGTCTCCACTCCCCAGATTGAACTGCCATGGAGCCTGGAACTATTTGGTTGGCCCTCTGTTCTTTTGGAGATAGTGTGTTCCCCTTCCAGGTAAACTTTAAGCTAGTGTTCATATAAATATTAATTTGCAATTACACAATCCCTCCTGTGATATTAGCACAGTCTGTGGGAATGAGGCTGAGTGAGCCTTCTTGCTCACTTTCATCACACATTTCGACAGTATCGAGACTTGCCGCGGAGTCTGATTCTTCCTTTACACCATCCAAAATGCTCTGCAGAGCTAACCAAATTGAAATGAACCCCTTCATCTTACGCATGGATAATTAAACTTCAAACACTGTTTATCTCAGTCCCCAATTCCTCAGAATGCAGAAGCAAATTAATTTTAAATCTATATCTGCTTTAAATAGTAATTGTTTAATCAACAGACTTGATGTATAATTATATTCTTTGTTCGTACTCCTTGCAGGCTTGAATAGACCACATAATTCCTGGGTTGCTGCTTTCATTTCTGTAATTAGATCATGTGACTGATCCTTACTATATTACGGTTGACTATAGCTGCTTCCCTCCCACCCTCTTCTAAATTCGAAAATGGTTTCTCATGAATTCTTAGATTATAACAACCCAGTTTAGCAAGGAGCTCTGAGTATTTTGCTTTAATCCTTTACTCTTCTTTCACTTAGTAATTTACCTAGGAGCAAATGATTTTAATGGTGGCTGTATCCTTCAGAGTTGAGAGTTCTTGTCCGTTTCAACTCCTATTGTCCTAAAAGGAAACCCTTCTTAACCACATAGAAATGTACTCCCTGAATTCCTAGAAGTCAATATGATCCTTAGAGAGGTGGTATTTAAGATTCAAACTGAACAAAAAATAATATTCTGAGATTTTGTTTTCTGGCCATCTGGGGCTTCATAGAGAAAGAGGAAGTGATTTTCCTTATTAGAAAGAATAGTTTCATCTCTAAGAATTTATTTTAGTTGACTGGATTTATCCCATAAAAATGAGAGCTAGACCTTAAGTAATTAGGTCAACACTGAAATCTATTATTTAATCAGAATTTGTTTGTCCCATATAATATGCATGATTTCTTTGGGTCTGTGCTGGAATTGGGATTATTCAGCCAATCTGGCTCCTTTAACTTCCTTTATCAGTGCTGTCCTCCAGCTCATTATCTTTCATGTTGACTTCCCTTAGTTCTTACTATTTTTAATATTTTTTATTACTGAGGTATGCAAAATTGGGCAAGGCATAGTAAGTACTTAATTAATACTGTATAAAATGGGGGAAATGATTGGAGTTTGGAGAGAGAGAGAAAATCATTTAAAACAATAACAGTATAAGTTATCTACACATAAAGCTCAAAATAACTGGGTTCTTTTCTTCTATCATGCTGTAAAATCACATCTAAGTTCATACTGTTACTGCTTGGTCTTCTTCACTATTCACTTTTCATCCCTTACACATGGAATATCTGTGTTTCTGATTAATTTCTCTTACCTATACAACTGTATATATTTTCAGGCAATATCTCTTTTTGCTGTTTGATCCAGCTATCCATTTTTTATGAGTTTCACAACCATATTCTGCCCATATTCCTGTAATTGCCAGTTTTTTTTTTTCTTTGAGAGAGAGTCTCACTATGTCACTCCTGGTAGAGTGCCGTGGTGTCACAGCTCACTGCAACCTCAAACTCTTGGACTTAAGTGATTCTCTTGCCTTAGCCTCCCAAGTAGCTGGGACTATAGATGCCTGCCACAATGCCTGGCAATTTTTTGGTTGTAGTTATCACTGTTGTTTGGCAGGCCCAAGCTGGGTTCGAACCCGCCAGCTCTGGTGTATGTGGCTGGCACCCTAGCTACTGAGCTACAAGCACCAAGCCTGCCAGTATTTTTTAAAAAAATTATTTCTTTAATATCTCCCAATAGCATCTACGGAATGAATTTCTGCATTTGGTATTCACCTTTCCAGATCAGTCATGCAAATGCTGAATTAAATCACACACTCATAGATACTGCTACCTCCGCAGATGAATAATTATCCTGTATTCATGGATTTATGTTGTTTTTTGGTTGGAAAATTCTGAGTCCAAGTCCTCTCCTTCTTTTCAGAGGGAAATCAGTCATTATGTACCTTTTATTTTTAATCTTGCAAGACTGAGAAACCCCCATAATCATACAAAAATAATCTGAGTCAGGAAATCTAAGCCTGCCTTTGTATAGAGGACACATAATATAGGAAACTGAGAAGCAAATGAGATGGTGAAGGGCCCTAGAGGGTGGTAGTGGCTGGAAGCTGCTTCCAACTCCAGGGAGGATGGAGCACAGGAAGAGGAGGTGTTACCAGAGCCTACAGCAGGGGCTCCCTGGCAGAGCTGGGAGCTGGAAGCACAGAGGAATGGGTTGTCTGCTGGAGTTGGAGGCTTCCAGAAGAGAAAGCACTGTATAAGATGCCACACAGGCAGGGAGAGGAAAGGATAAAAATTTTGCCTTCTCCTCTCCTCATACCATCAAGCCTGCTAATGGCCCATTGGCTGATCCTACCTGGGAGCCACTTGGCAGGAATTCCAGTTTCCAGATGCACGGATTAGAGCAGGCTTGCTGTCAGCAAGCAGAGCAAAGGGACAAACACCCAACACAGAGACAGGAAAGCCTGGTTCAAAGTCCTTGATGTGGCCCCTTTTCAGTGAGCTCCCAGTTCACCACTGACCAGTGCCTGCCTCTGACTCCATCATGAACACCACTGCTAGGCTGATGTTCCTATAATCCCATTTTCACCTTTGCACAATGACCCCTACTTCTTGCCACATCAAGCCTGAAATTTTTAGGACTTTCCTAATATGGATTGGCCCTTCCAACTCAGATTCAGAGTTAGTTAACATTTCTTTAGGCCTAACCTTTGCCAGAAGGAAGGGAGGAGAAAAGAAAAACTAACTAATGTTGGGTGACCAACCATCTGTTATGCAACTGACACCATTCTGGGGACTTTGTATCCCTCTCTTATTTAATCCACAGACATTATTCTCTCTCTCTCTCTCTCTCTCTGTAGGATAATGAGGCTTAGCAAGGGAGAGTAACTGTTCTAAGATGATACAATCTGGCTGAATTGGAAGCAGGCCCATTTGACACCAACCCTTGTTTCCGCCATACCACATCACCTTCTTTCCTTTATTAATGCGCAGACAAAATAAGTGATTTATTAAAGTTCACATGGTTGAGAAGTAGTATACCTGAAAACTCAACCATCTGTTTTAGATTTGCAAAATTTCCCTTGTAGTCATATTTTCACAAGTTCCTACCCACTTATCCCCAGTGCAATTCCAGCTTTCTCTGTGATACTCTCCATTACCTGGCAAGCCCACAGCAAGTTCTCTTTTCTTTGAACTCCTCTGACACACATGCCACTTATACACATGCTCTCATCGAGTCTCTAAGGGTTCCATGTAAGGTACATAAATTCTGTTGTGTTCTAAGTAGTAACACCAGCTTATACCTCACAGTTTTCCATTATCTCGTCATAAAATCCCATGCTAGTGACATAGTTAACATTGAATAATTTAGTTGCCAACCCATCTCTTTTCAGGGATGTGATTAAGCACCTTGTAATTTGGACAGACTGCCCTTTAATTTATGTTAGTACCACCAGGGGAATACTATTAAATGGCAGATTTGATCCTGCAGGTCTGGAGAAGGTCCTGGGACACTGCTTGACTAGCAAACTCCCAGGAGGTGTTAAAGTTAATCCAGGTACAATGCTTTGAGCAGTGGATCTAGAACACAGAGTTATACCTCAAACACAGCAGACAACTCACCCAGAACACTTATCACAGTGGACAGAGGAACAGACAGATACAATATGCTCAAATCTAGGGAACTGACGCCACTGGCAGATAGAATTAGGGTTCTTAACATTGGAAGATGAAGAAGGGATTTATATTATGTTGTATTAAAGTGGTGGGGACAGAACTGGCACAAACCATTATATAATAAAGATTTATTTTCCTTTAAAGCAAAGTTCTTATAGTCTCTTGCCACTTTAAAGTCTTACTTGAGGGAAGAGTGAATGCAGGAAATGTGAGGCATGGTGGCTTTTGAGGGGTTCTTGAAAGTGAGAAAGGGAAGGATGATCTTAGGCTGTGATGTGACTTCGTGGTTTTTGAGTAGGACAAGACAAGAATTCTGGATTTTGGTTGTGGGAACATATTGGAAGATGCCTGTAATAGGTTATGATGACTTGAGTTTCTTGTTTTCTTTTGCCAAGTTCTGGCTGGATAGAAGGGCAGAGGATATCATTCCTAAGAGAGAAAGTAGGGTAGGTGATGAAGTCTTTTTCTTGTTTGGTGGACAGGATATCAATGTGTGGAGCTGAGCAGGGGCTTCCCTCTCAGCCTTCTTTCCTACCATGAGTTAGAAGTTGGAGGAAGTTGGAGATTTTCATTGAGGCAGAAGTGCTGGTCCTCCATGGTCTTGGGTAAGAGGGCTCTAAGGACTCTTTGACTTTCCCTTGGGCATTCCTAAAAAAGAATGGGAAGATGCACATGTTCTTTTCTTACCACCTCCTCTGAGTCTCAGGAATGTCTGCTGAGGTGCCTCCTGAATTGTCCGAACAAAACTGAATGTTTAACAGGAATCAGAGTTTGCCTAAGGTACTGGCCAGAATCAATTTTACTTCCATCTTTAAAAATCAATACTGTATTTTCTATAATTTGTTCTCTTTGTCTCTCTCCCAAATCCCTGTTGCTGATAAAGAGATAATCATTACCGCCTTTCCTTTGTCAGACATTTAACTATCTGTGATCCATACCATCTGCTGCAGATATTTCAGTTTTATTTTAGGATTTAAATGAAATTTTCTGTTTGCTCAGTTTATATCTCTTATACTAACCATTACTTCAAGGACTCAGCTTAGATTTCCTCAAACCATCTGGAACAGGACTGGATCAATCTCATGTACATCATTGACTTTGGAACAGGATCAGAGAATTTTTTTCCCAAGATTTATACAATTTTCCCTCAGTGATCATGTTCCAGAATGTCCTAGCCCATTACTTAAATTGTATTTATAATGTGGTATTCCCTAACTAACAAAAACTAGAGATTTTTATTGATCTTGCTATTTTTGAATGGTTATCTTTGAAAAACAATAGGATGATAGAGTAAAGAAGAAAGAGCTTAACTCTGATAGATCTAAATGTTAGGCATAAAATATTACTGCTCTTTTCTCTGATTTCTTATTAATCATTAGGAATTTTGGATTTTGAAATTGGCTGAGTATATTGTTTCTCCACTTTCTTCTAGAAAATACTAGAAGTTTTTTATTTCCTGAATGTCAGGATCTTGTATTTTCATCTATGTCTTCAGTGCTTGGCACATGACTGCCCAATGCATACCATATAAATAATCAGTGAATGACTTTATATGACTTATGCTAGAGTCCAGCGATAGGAGCTCTTTTGAATTCTGCAAAGGACTGGGTAGGAGTTACAGGCAAACTTTTTCCTTCATACAGGAGGGTCAGTTTTTCTAGAGTTAATGAGTTAACAATTTGATACTTTCTAGGTACTCTGTGTGTAGATAGATTCTATATGGAAACCCAATTTGATGGTATAATTTTGGTTTCTGGTAAAACATCTCACCCCAGAAGGTGACAGAAACTACAAAAAGAGAGAGATGAGGTCACAGAATGATCACAGACTTTGGAATTAGACAGAAGTAGGTTCAAGTGTTGGCCTTACTTCTTCCCACTGATGGAAATTTGAGCTTGTCACTTGTGCAGAGTCTGTAAAATGGTATTAGTGAAGACAGATGAGACAACATAAAATGTCTTAATAAGGCATCTAAGGCCCTGCCTGACCTGATCCTTGCTCATCCTACCATTCTCCCCTCGCTCTCTTATTTTCACCCACACTGTCTTCTTCCAGTTCTTCAAAAGTTCCAAGCTCCCATGCTCTCACTGTAGGTCAATGCATGAAGTTCCAGTGCCTTCCTCACTCTTTGTCTAGTTAATTCTTCTTCTTCTTCTTCTTTTTTTTTTTGCAATCTTTGGCCAGCGCTGGGTTTGAACCCACCACCTCTGGCGTATGGTGCTGGTGTCCTACTCCTTTGAGCCATAGGCACCACCCATGTCTAATTAATTCTTATTTGTGCCTCAGAGCTCAGCCAAGCATCATTTCCTCAAGAAATCCCTCATGGATCTCCCTCAGTCTTCAGTTAGGTGAGATGCCCCTGAGAGGCACATTCTGAACTCTGGAAGAATTCCCACCCTTGTCATGAAATGATAATTGTGTAATTAGTCCTTCAGTTCCCGCCCCTCTTTCTACCCACAAGAATGTAAGCTCTGTGAGCACAGAGATCATGCTGCCTATACTCTTCATCTTTGTATCTGTAGTGTTGAGCAGAGTGCCTGGCACAAAGTAGGAGCTTAATAAATGGTGTTGAATGAATGAATAAATAACTGAAAAGTCATCAATTAAACCCAAATGCAAACTAGATGCACAATAATGTGCATTTTCATCATACTTTCTGAATTGTCTTCTTTTCTGAAGCATTGCAAGGGAGAGTAAGGCGAATGAAAGGAAATCAGGATTTGAATGGATGCATCCTGACCTCCTTCAACTGGCTGTAAGTACCTTCACTGCCGTTCCTCTGAGTCCATGACTCTCAATCCTCACTCTTCCCCCAAATCACCTGGGCAGTTTTTAAACACTGGAGATAAAATTTTAATCATTGTAGGGCAGATTCTGCTAATTGGCATTTAAAAATGCTGGAAAAGATGATTCTGACATGTAGCCAGGACTGGGGACAACTCCTTTAGGTAAGTATTGATTTTGAAAAGGGTTCTTAAAATTCAAGCCTCTCTTTGGCTGTATGTGCTATTGCAGGTCTGTTGGAATAGGTGAAACACCTTAGCATCTACCAGCATTCTGCACAGATTGTTCAAACTGATATTTGGAAAAAGGGAAGAAGACGGGATGATGACTAGGCTGGTAAACACCCTGGATGTGCAAAGCCCAGGGCTGGCATGATCAGATGCAATCCTGCAAAGACAAACCTCATCATCATCTTCTTCTTTTTTTTAAAATAATTTTATGAATCATAATTGTGTACATTGGTGCAATCATAGGGCACAATGTGCTTCATATACAATCAGAAATATTTTGATCATACTGTTACAGATAGCCTTCGTGGCATTTTCTTGATCACTATATAAAGACATTGATACTCTACCTTTAACAAGTTTCACCAGTACCCTGCTAAGATGCACTGTAGGTGTGATCCCACAAATTGCCCTCCCTCCACCCACCCTCCCCCATCCCCTCCCCTCCTTTTCCCTTTACCCTGTACTCTTGTGCTATAATTGGGTTTTAGCCTTCATATGAAAGGTATAAATTAGCTTCATATTAGGGCTGAGTACATTGGATACTTTTTCTTCCTTTCCTGAGATACTTTGCTAAGAAGAATATGTTCCAGCTCCATCCATGTAAACAGAAAAGAGGTAAAGTCTCCATCTTTCTTTAAGGCTGCATAGTATTCCATGGTCTGTATATATGAATGCAGTTGCCATTTTTGTTTTAGCTGGTTGGGGCCGGGTTCAAACCCACCAGCCTCAGTGTATGTGGTTGGCGCCCGACCAACTGAGCTACAGGTGCCGCCTAAGGGCTGCATCTTAACTTCCAGATGAACATAGTTATCCATATCCTCATTCTGCTTCTCTATACTCATCTGAAAGTGGCTGACCAAAAACCGAGTTCCAAAGGTGGACCAGTTGGATTGGTATAGGTCCTGTTAAAAGGAAAAACTTTAACAAATTAAATTTAATAAAGTTTAATTAAACAAGGCCAAATTCACTAATCAGACCACTCTTGAACCAGAATCACTTCAGAGAGATGGCCTATCTTGTGGTCAATGATTTATGGACATAAAAAGGAAAGCAATATACGGAAAGTGGAAATGAGGCCCAGAAACAGTGAGATTGGTTACAGTGGGTTTGAACAACTGGCTGCCTATTAGTGGCTGATTCTTAGTGATGGGCACAGACGAAGTTCCACCTGTTACACATCCTGTTAGGTGACAGCTCACTATGTACAGAAAAGTCTTTTAAGCAGAACTTAAACTACATAAGGAGGTAGTTTTAGGCTAAACTTAATTTAGCAGTCCTAAAGAATTTGAAACTCTTAAATTACACATGGAGAGTATTTAACAACATATATTTTGTTTCAACCCCACATCTTCGTGGTGATTCTTATGACAATATAGAGTTGCACTGCTGTGATAAATACAGAGGTGTTCACAGTGAGAATTCCACTTTTCTGGCAAAGGTTTTCTGACTTCTGTGGTTTTATTACAAGGTAACTGTGAACCAGCAGGACTTTGATTACTTAGCACTTCATTTCCTTCCTGCCGTCACCTGAACATGACGGCCTAATGTTCTGGAATTTCCAGGGAGTTTCAAAATCCCTGAGAATTTTCTCGACCACACTAAGCAGACCTCTTCCTTTCTTTATTCTGTTCAGCCAATGTTTGACACTATCTGGGTAGTGTTTGTTAAAAAGATGACTTTAAACAACGTTAACAGAGTTTATTTAATCAAAGAACAATACATGAATTGGGCAGCACTCAGGATCAGAAGAGGTCAGAGGGCTCTGCTATAATAGCATGAGCAGTGGGTTTTTACAGGCTGGACATAAAGGAAAACAAAGAAAATGTATTTGATTCATTAGAGTGGAAAGTATTTATTTAGGGACTAGTTTGCAATTTTTTCTTGGTAAAATCTCTGGCTTTGTGGTATTATTTATGTGGGACTTCCATTTGCTTATGCAGAAACTTAAAACCCTAGATCTGCTTACTGGACTCCCAATGAAATATTTTTTAACACATTTAACAAAATTCAAATGTTTTCTGCCCAAAATGATATTTTAACAGTAATTCTGGTAGAAACTAACTGGATAGTTCTTATGGTTCAAAGAAGAAAGGGATATTCCAAATGCTAGGGCTGCCTAGGAAAAGTTTCAATGCTCTTAGAATTGACACTTTCACAGAACAAGTAGCAAACATGACTATACGCCAGGATTTGTCAACCTTTTTTATCTCACAGCACCCTTGGAAGTTAAACTCCCAACTTCTGCAGCACACTTAATTATGCTTATCAAGGAAAAGAGTAAAAAGAAAAGAACAATATATCTACACTGCTTTGAACTTCTTTTGAAAATAATTTAATAACTGATCTTTAAAAGTTTTCACAGCACACCTAAGATCCTCTTGTGGCACACAAGTGTGTCATGGCACACCAGTAGAAAAATATCACTGCTATATGCAAGCAATACAGGGTTGTTTTTAGGAACATCGTACTTCTGGCTATATGCAGTAAAACTCCTTGGGTGAAGAAGATTCAAATCGAAGAAAAAGCTAGCTTTGTACATTTGGGTGTTAGCTGGACTTTGTTATTGCTGATGTGAGTTTTTCAGAAACAGTAAAAATGTAGCCAATTTTCACAGCTAATATAGATGATTCCAAAAATATCTGCAATATTTCAAGTGCCTAACAACTAATAGCATCTATTTTCCTTGAAATGTCTAGATAGAAAATCCAAAATGTTATTCCGTTATTTAAAAGGCTTTTGCATTAACCAGAGATAAAGGGAGGAAAACCATTGCTATTGATCTATAGATAAAAAAGAAAGAGCATAGGGTTGAGTTCCCAATATTGGTGAGAGGTAATATTGTATTGGAAAAGGGGAAACATCAAGTTGGGTGAGCAGATAAAAAGTGAGTTAGATTAGCAAATTTAGAAACGAATGTTAGCATCATTATGACTTTTGTGTAGAAATAATGAAAATAATGCAAAAAAGGACAAAACTGTACCATAGTGTACTTTCTTTAAAATGCAGAAGAGTGGCTGGGTGCCTATAGTTCAAGAGGCTAAGGCACCAGCCATATACACCAAAGGTGGCAGGTTTGAATCCAGCCTGGGCCTGCCAAACAACAATGACAACTACAATAAAAAAAAAGCTGGACATTGTGGTAGGTGCCTGTAGTCCCTGCTACTTGAGAGGCTGAGGCAAGAGAATTGCTTAAGCCCAGGAGTTGGAGGTTGCTGTGAACTGTGATACCACAGCACTCTACCTAGGGTGCCAGCTTGAGGCTCTGTCTCAAAAAAATAAAAAAATAAAAATAAATAACATAAAATGCAGAAGAAAGGGAAGCCAAGAGTACATCTCCATTATAAGGAAGAACTAATGTTTCCTTAAAGCTAGATAGCACAATCACAGCTCCTTAGTGACCTGGTAACAAAGCTCTCCCTTTTTCCTTTCTTATGAAAATGATGTTAAATTAGAAATATTACATTTAAATTAAGTAAGTTTGACTCATGTGAAAGCTGTGCCTAGTGAGTTCCACCTTAAAAGCAAGTCTGCTTAGGAGAAAAAGTCTTTGAGTCTTTTCTTCACCATGCAAGACACAGAAAACGGATATCTGGCAATGTAGAAAATAATGTTTACATGGTGTTATGGTTCAAGTGTGTCCTCTACAAAATTCGTGTGTTAAAAACTCAATTCCTAGGGAAACAATGTTGGCAGATGGGGTCTTTTGGAGATGTTAAGCCATGAATACTCCCCCCATGAGTAAATGAATACCACGGTAAAGGGGCACACAGGCATGGGTTTGCTCTCCTGGGTTTCTCTGCCCTGTCGGAGTCCGTGATCCCCTCATCCTTTTTATCCTCTGTCTTCTGCCTCTGAGGACAGGACAAGAAGGCCCTCAGTAGATTCCAGCACCTTGATATTGGACTTACCCGCCTCCAGACCCGTGTGAAATAAATGTCAGGCCTTTGTAAATTACCCAGGCTAAGGTGTGTTTTACAGCATCGGAAATGAACAAGGCTGGGTGGTGGCCCGGGCCCTCCAGCTGCCCAGCTTCTCTGTAGGCTGAGGGGAGCAGTATCTCCCGAGGGGGCCTACGGCGCCTTCCTTGCAAACCACTACACTCTGGTTCAACTTCCGACAATGATTAATTTCGGTAATGAAAGAACCTGTGTTTTGAATAAAGAGGGTTAGTTCAAAACACAGGTTCTCAGGTCTGTGTGGCCTCGAGTGTCTGGATCACAACTGTGGAGTTTACTGCTGGGTTAGTTGCTAACTGTTTGCATTAAATGGTTGCACATCTATGTTTCCTGGCTGGCTCAAATTTGATGTTACCTTTGGAAGGAGATTTGGATTGAAGAGCAGAAGTCATCTTTCTGTGTATTTTGGCTGGTTTTTGTAGACATTATAGCAACTTGTTTCTTGGATTGGTTTCCCTACACTATGCTGTCAGCCAAAAGGGTTTAGTTGGCTTAGAGCCCCAGAGGAAAAATATAGCAAGAAGTCAAAATATAATAGCTAAATTCAAATATCACTTTCCTACCTTTCCAAAACTTTTTTCAATATCCTCCTAAAAATCAGTCTATTAAATATTTGCGGTCACATTTTAAGCAAAAAGTTAATGATTACGCTTCGCAAATTACCTTTGCAAATTAATAAAGCTAGGTAAATGCACCTTAACTCAAGAATAAAAGATATTAACACAGATCATAAAATAGTAATCTGTTGCCGAAGTTAACTATATACAGGAACCACAAATTGCTCTTTATTTATGGCAGTAAATGTTTTGAGATATTCTGCCCCAGACTAAGCGCTCTGGCTGACTATATCTCAGAATGCTTATCACAAGGTGATTTCTTCTTTTCTTGTAAGACTACATAAAGATTAGTCAGTTAATAAGCAATAAAATCATCTCATAAGACATCTTTAATTGTAATCAAATAAACATGGCAGATAAAATTAAATTACTGAGTAGCCACCACTGTAGTTTATTACACTCATAATACACCTGTCTCCACCACACAATGGTGCAACAACTCATCCTTTTGATCATAAAAGCATAATTTGTAAGTCAGACCCAGGACCTAGGGCATTTGTAGGTTCATAGTATAAACATGTATAATTTGAATACAGCAGTGGTTGAAATGCATAAAGTAGCTGGGTCATTTTCATCCTTGCATTGCTGTCCTTTTTCTTTTTTTTTTCCCTGTACTGCATTTGTTTTTCTCTCTTTTCTCTAATTTTACATTTACCTTTAACCTCTTCAAATCCGTTTTTTTCTCCTATTTTAAGGGAATTATCAGGTTCAGGACATGCTGAGCCAAAATATTGGCATCTGAGAAAACAGAAGAAGCAGGAAAATCACTCACACCCTCTCTACTCTTCCCCTAAAGGAGAGCATAAAATCTAGAAAGAATTTTCCAGCCTTCTCCCTAAAAAACAAGTATAAGACTTTCAATGAGAGGTGATCTCCTTATACCCAGGGGAAGGAAACAGCCTTACCTCTGAAAGCACAAGGACAAAGAAAAGAATCTAAACAAACAGTATATATCTTATTACTTTTAGAACACACTTTTTTATTCAAACATCTCCAAGACTATTTACTTCTCCATCAAACCAAGAATAATAAATTACACAGGTTTACCTGTTTCTTTAGCTCTTCATTTCCTTATTAAGACTCCTGTGTCACTTAAAACTTATATTAAATAAATTAGCATGCTTTTCTTTTGTTAATTGTTTTTCATTATGGGGACTTGACCCACTAGATGAATCAGATAAGCAAATGCAATCTGTCCTCCCTTGCCTGAGTAAATAAATTAGTACCCACAAAAATGAAAGAAATCCTTGATGTCTTTGTTAATTTATTTTCCTTGAGAAGGGCAAGCTATTAGGAAATTATTAACATTTAGGAAAAATTGAAATGAAAAATGCCTTTTTTTTAACCAGCAATATGAGAAAAGTATTTTTCCTTGTGATTTTTATCACTAAGGCTTATACACAACTTTAGCCTGGTAATATTTTCTTCTTTATCAATATTGATTTAGCTGTATAAGGTACACTAGAAATACAGAGAACATAAATATACTCAGCCAACCCTATGTGTGTTTTCTTCCCCTGTGAGCTAACCAAACAGAACCGAAGAAATGAATATCACTGGATTGTTTATGTATCCGTATAGAGTGAAAATGGCACATAGGACAACTGAGAAATTTTCATTTTGTTTTGTGTTTAAAAGTCAGACAGAGAAGATATCTATTTAATGCTATGTGAAAAATCTTTACTACAAAGGTAATGCAGATTTTCACCTACTCACAGTTATGCCAATAGAACCAGACATGCTGACAGACCCTTACACATATTAATACCAAAACAATGCAGGCAGAATAATGGCCCTTTCTTGTTGGAAAGGAAAGAGAAATGTTAAGGTAAGGAACAGGAAAGAAAGGGATGACATGGTAGTCTTTTTCCTTTTCTTTTTTTGTTTTTCAAATTAATATGAGGGTACAAATTTTTAGGTGACATTGTTCTCACTTTCAAGGTAAAGTTCAAGGGGTAGCTGAGCCCTGCACCCAGGGGCAGGCTGAATACCCCCACACTGTGAGCATTAGGTGAGAACACTCAGATTTCTCTTCCTCCTCCCACCACTCACCCTTCCCCTGACCCCCTCATTTAGAAAGAAAATGCCATGAAGGCCGTGTTAAACAGTTTGATGAAAACATTTCAGATTGTATATGAAACCAGCAAGTTGTACCCCTTGATTGCACTAATGTATGCAGCTGTGATTTAATAAAACAAAATAAAAATGAAAAAAATACTTCTCTGTCAAAGCCTCAAGTTCTTTCTCTCCTTTCTTGTCTCTACATTCCCTAGACATTGTGTTTTTTTCCTTTTTCCTCTGAGACACGCACACATACCCAGATTTACACTCATATATAATAATGAGGAAATAAATTAGAAGGACCCCTGTGTTTTGACCTCTTATTATTATTTAAAGCAATTAATAAGGAGCACAGGACTATAAAAACTTATCTTGACCTTAGAGCGCTTATCAGTAAGACACCAGATAAAACACAGCAACCTTCATTGGTCCACAGCTGAGATCTTCTGCACAGAATATGCAATGACTGTAACCTTAGCCCAGAGGGACGCTCTGTTATCTTGAGAGCACAATGAAACTAAAAGGGCACTGATGCTGCAGAAAACAAAAAATGTACATATGTAGACACAGCTGATTACAGCAATAATGCTACTGTATGTGCAGTTAGAAAAGACCCCTCTCTTGGCTCGGCACCTGTGGCTCAAGCGACTAAGACACCAGCCACATACACCTGAGCTGGCAGGTTCGAATCCAGCCCAGGCCCTGCCAATAACCATGACGGCTGCAACCAAAAAGCCCGGCATTGTGGCAGGTGCCTGTAGTCCCAGCTACTTGGGAGGCAGAGGCAGGAGACTCGCTTGAGCCCAGGAATTGGAGGCTGCTATGAGCTGTAATGCCAGGCCACTCTACCCAGGGTGACAGCTTGAGGCTCTGTCTCAAAAAAAAAAAAAAAAAAAACAAAACCCAGTGTCCGTCTGGCCTCTGCCCAGGAGAGCAAGGAAGCAGGGGGTGTGGTTCTAGGAGCCAGACACACCTTTGTTCCCCAAGGGAAGGGGCTGTGGGAGACAGAGGAAGCTGTTTGTTTATTCTGAAGATGGCTCACATTGCAAGGTGCATTGTTTGAAACTTAAGGACCGGATGCTCCAAGCTGAAAGACTTCTCCTGGATGCCACTGGCAGGATAGGTGGCCAGCTTTCCTGCTTCCAGGCTGCAAGCAGGGTTAGGATGGAGGGTCTAGGCAACTGCTCTCTCCCATGACAGTTTTTTATGCAGCTATTGGGCCTGATGACTCCGGGTCTCATAAGATGACCTATCTGGACCCT
>CAUYON010056212.1:0-13463 GCA_963573935.1 Arctocebus calabarensis
AAGGTTTGATCACATCGGCTTGGCGCCTGTGGCTCAGCGGGCTAAGGCGCTAGCCATGTACACCTAAGCTGGCGGGTTCGAATCCAGCCTGGGCCTGCCAAACAACAATGATGCAACCTAAAAATGGCCGGGCGTTGTGGCAGGCGCCTGTAGTCCCAGCTACTTGGGAGGTGGAGGCAAGAGACTCACTTGAGCCCAGGAATTGGAGGTTGCTGTGAGCTGTGATGTCACAGCACTCTATCCAGGGTGAAAGCTTGAGGCTCTGTCTCAAAAAAAAAAAAAAAAAAAAGGTTTGATCACATCTACTGCACTTCAACCTGGGCAACAAAGTAAGACCCTGTCATTAAAAATCAAAAAAAGAGTGTAAGCTCTGAGCTGAGGTTAGCTCCTTTGGGTGGAATCCAAAACAAATCTTCCACAGACTTTGTGGGCTTGGGTAAGTTTCTTAATCTTTCTGAGCTTTAATTTACTGATCTGTAAAATGGAGATAGTGGTAACTCTAACTGTTTAATAGAATATTTGTAGCTTAGAGGGGTACAAACATGGGTGATTTTGTTTTTCCAAAGTCAGAACTCCCAATTATATTCTGTCAAAATCTCCTTTCCCCTCTAGAGGACATAACCTTTCATAATAACCTTGGGCAATGTCCACAACCTTCTAGTCACTCTGGGTTATGGCAGGTACGCCATTTAAAAGTTTCAGTGTATCTGCTTAAAACCTTTGCCTACTCTGGTTACTGAACAGATTTGTGCCTCTGGGGATGTGAAGTGGGAAAGGGACATTTGGTTTATTTGTTTTACTGTTCTTCTCCATCCTTCAACATAGAGAGTCTGGAGGTTGGAGAAGATATATTCTTTCTCCATCTCTTCCATGGCTCTTCCAGGCTCCAGTCGTTCTCATGTATAGGGATGAGCAAAATAAAAAGAGACAAGGGTTAAGTGTGTCCTAACTGGCTGCAGTTGGGTCCTCCTTGATGGCATTTTAATGGTTATCTGACCAGCACTGCCTGTGGTTCTGCACCCCATACTTTAGAATTCTTTGGAGAGTGGGCTTCCACACTGTGGGGTCTCCAGACATGAAGAAGAGCCTAGTCAATTCTTTCAGACATTGTCACTCTCCTCTGGATCAGTCCCCCTCAGCTAGGGTCCATGTGCTCAAAGTAGGCACCCCTCTTTGGTGGGGAGTTCGCAGAAGGGCTTAAAGCCAGCAGTTTCCATGGTACTGCTTGACGCTGAGGACTCGCATCTATGCTAAACAAGGGGGTAATGGTAGTGCTGCTCCATTCTTGTGCCACTTCCCCTCTGTTCAGATTGGTGCAGGGTAGATCTAAGTGTTGACTGCTTAATGCAGGAGTCCTCAAACTGCGGCCCACCAAGGACATTTATCCGGTCCACTGAGTGTTTTTGCCTCCACTGCCTGTCCTGTTTAGCCGCCAACTCATCCTGGGCTCGCAAAATCTGTTAGCAGAAAAACCATTGGTTGCATTCCCAAACAAAACGTGTGGATTCACTGGAAAAGTTGCAAAAGGAGCTCCAATTTAGATTTAAAGAGCTTTATCTCCGTGAACAGGACATACAGCTTTTCCATAATCCATTTTCTATTGACATTGAAAATATGGAGGTCAATCCCTGAAGTTGCCACCCTGGCCAGCCTTCTGCCAGCTGCTCTGGCACCACCTCCGGCCAGTGTCTCCAGCAGGTGGGAGCCAGGCGCTGATGGGTGCCCCGGGAGCGTCAGGGGCGGCCAAGCGCTCCTGCTGCTCCGGTTCCAGCTCTGCCCCAGCAGCAGCTTTCTGGCTTCTCAATGGGGCTGACCTGTGGGGCCCAGATGCTCTAAGAACCTTTCCACTGTTGCTTGGAGGACACACGCAGTGGGATTCAGAATTCCTGGAGAATTGCCTGTGTGAGAAGCTGGAAGTATTTCTTTAAATTCCATCTCTTAGCTTTTCAAAGAAACATCAAGAAACCATGAATAACATTAGTAATGAAGAGTTTGACTGCCACTTGTTTGATGAGGGTTTTACTGCCAAGGACATTCCGGACCAAAAAATCAATAAAGTTTCCTCTTCTTCTGATGAGGATGCCTTCTGTGTAGCAGACCTCTAGGATATTCTGAAGAAACACCAAAGATGGCTAAAAGCTCTTCCTCACATCACTCCCTTTTATGCAGTCAAATGTAATGACAGTAGAGCCATTGTGAAGACCCACGCTGCCATTGGGACAGGATTTGACTGTGCTAGCAAGACTGAAATACAGTTGGTGCAAAGTCTCAGGGTGCCTCCAGAGAGGATTATCTATGCAAATCCTTGTAAACAAGTGTTTCAAATTAAGTATGCCAATAATGGGGTCCAGATGATGACTTTTGACAATGAAGTCGAGTTTATGAAAGTTACCAGAGCACGTTCAAAGGCCGAGTTGGTTTTGTGGATTGCCACTGATGATTCCAAAGCAGTCTGTGGACTCAGTGTTAAATTTGGTGCCACACGCAAAACCAGCAGACTTCTTTTGGAACGGGCAAAAGAGCTAAATATTGATGTCACTGGTGTCAGCTTCCACATAGGAAGTGGCTGTACTGATCCTGAGACCTTCGTGCAGGCAATCTCTGATGCCTGCTGTGTCTTTGACATGGGAGCTGAGGTTGGTTTCAGCATGTACCTGCTTGATATTGGTGGTGGCTTTCCTGAATCTGAGGATGTGAGGCTTAAATTTGAAGAGATCACTGGTATAATCAACCCAGCATTGAACAAGTACTGTCCATCAGACTCTGGAGTGAGAATCATAGCTGAGCCAGGCAGATATTATGTTGCATCAACCTTCACACTTGCGGTTAATATCATTGCCAAAAAAATTGTATTAAAGGAACAGATAGGCTCTGATGATGAAGATGAGTCCAATGAACAAACCTTTATGTATTACATCAGTGATGGAGTATATGAATCGTTTAATTGCATCCTTTATGATCATGCTCATGTAAAGCCTCTTCTGCAAAAGAGACCTAAACCAGATGAGAAGTATTATTCATCGAGCATATGGGGACCAACATGCGATGGCCTTGACCGGATAGTTGAGTGCTGTGACCTGCCAGAAATGCATGTGGGCAACTGGATGATCTTTGAAAATATGGGTGCTTAGACTGTAGCTGCTGCTTCTAGTTTCGGTGGATTCCAGAGTCCGACAATATACTATGTGATGTCAGAACTGATGTGGCAACTTGTGCAGCAAATCCAGAACCCCGACTACCTACCCGAAGTAGAAGAGTAGGATGTTGGCACTCTGCCTGTGTCTTGTGTTTGGAAAAGTGGAATGAAACGTCACCCAGCAACTTGTGCTTTAGCTAGTATTAATGTGTAGATATCATTCTGTAGCTGTTAACTGTGAGTTTAGCTTGAATTAAGGGATTTGAGGGGACCATTTAACTTAATTATTGCTAGTTTTGAAATGTCTTTGTAAGAGTAGGGTTGGCACAGATGCAACAATATGTAAAATTAGGAGATGGGGTCACACTTATCTGTATTCCTATGGAAACTATTTGAATATTTATTTTATATGGATTTTTATTCACTTTTTAGACATGCTATGAAAGAACACCCCTCCACTGCTCAGCAAGCACTTGTAGCTTGTACAGTGGCAGAATGGGCCAAAAGCTTAGTGTTGTGACCTGTTTTAAGAATGAAGTATCTTGAAATAAAAAGAAAATGTGGATATAATTTACCAAATGGAACTGGCTAAACTGCAGAATTGTGAGTCTCTGAAAGGCGCATTCAAGTCAAGCAGCCTTCCTCATTTGTATGCATCTCTCCCCTCTGAGACATATCCTAATCTCAGGAACCATGCACTCAAAATGGCAACCATGTTTGGCAGCACTTATGTCCTTGAACAGACATTTTCCAGAATGAAACATCTGAAATCTCCAACCAAATCTAGACTAACTGATGCACACTCGCATCACTTGTTACGACTAGCAATGACAAATATGGAACTGGACATTGACCATCTCATTAGCCAAAAGCAGGCCCATAGTTCCCATTGAAATCCTGGTAAGTTTGTTGATTTAACTTCATTTGTTCTTCATTTTAAAATTGTATTTGTTCCCATTTTTTTTTTTTACTTCAAAATAAGATATGTGAAGTGTGCATAGGAATTTGTTCATAGTTTTTTTTTTTTTTGAAATTATAGTCCCGCCCAGCAATGGTCTGAGGGACAGTGAACTGGCCCCCTGTTTAAAAAGTTTGAGAACCCCTGGTTTAATGTGATATTCCTAAGAAATTACTCAATTTTTAATGTTCTTACCTCAAGCTTTTTTATTTTTATTTTTTGGAGCTCTTTATCTCTATAACATTATCTCAGAGCCTACTGTGGGGGTAGGAAGACGACCACCCCAAAAATACCACCCCTAGAACTTCCCACTAGGTTAAGGGATCCAAGATTTCCACTTTTCTTCTCTCTACTCATCTTTTTTTAATTTTATTTTATTTCATTGTTTGTTTTTGTTGTTGCAGTTTTTGGACAGGGCCAGGTTTGAACCCGCCACCTCAGGCATATGGGGCCGGGGACCTACTCCTTGAGCCACAGGCGCTGTCCTCTACTCATCTTTTGTGGACTTTGGAAGGGGAGGGACAGGGCAGGGCACATGTGTTGGCCAGGTTAGCAGATCTTGTATAACTTCTTTTTTTTTTTGTAGAGACAGCTTTATTTTAACGCCCTCGGTATAGTGCCGTGGTGTCACACAGTTCACAGCAACCTCCAACTCCTGGGCTTAAGCAATTCTCTTGCCTCAGCCTCCCGAGTAGCTGGAACTACAGGTGCCCGCCACAACGCTCGGCTATTTTTCTGTGTTGCAGTTCTGCCAAGGCTGGGTTTGAACCCTTCACCTTCAGTATATGGGGCTGGTGCCCTACTCGATGAGCCACACACGCCACCCTTGTATAACTTATTAATATAACCTTGAATTAGCCTGGCCCCAATTATTGACTGCTGTCTTTATCTTGTGGGGAAGACACCTCCTCTGTCTTTAGCTGTGGGTTCTGTTTACCAACTGTGAGCAACTGGGAATGTCCCACTCAACATTCTCTTACATAACTGCCTAGTAACTGTAGTAGTAAATAGGACAATGGCAGGCACATTGTAAGCACTCTGTAAATGATAACTGTTACAGTTATTGCAGTGGAAAATTTGACTCATCTATTCATAGACATTTAGTACTTTACTATTTTTCAGTATTTTAAATAATGTTGTGATGATTTTTAGAGCAAAGACTTCTATCCTTAGGGTGAATTTCTATAAATGGAATGTCTAATTCAAAGGATGCACTTATTTGTAAGGCTTTTGATACATCATGCCAAGTTGACTCTCAGAAAGGATAATTCTGGTTTCCCTAATTCTTTTTTGATACCAGGCATTTTAATTTTTGTTTATCTGAGACAGTGTCCTGCTTTGTTGCTTGTGGCTAGAATACAGTGTCATCTGTATATCTCATTATAAGTTCAAACTGATGGGCTCGAGCAATTTTCCTGGCTCAGCCTCCTGAGTAGCTGTAACTTATAGGTGCACACCACAACACCCAGCTAATTTTTTTTTTTTTTTTTAATAAAGACGGGGTCTGGGCTCAGCACCTGTAGCTTAAGTAGCTAGGGCGCCAGCCACATGCATCCGAGCTGGCGGGTTCAAATCCAGCCCGGGCCTGCCAAACAATGACAACTACAACCAAAAAATAGCTGGGCGGTGTGGCAGGCGCCTACAGCCCCAGCTACTTGGAAGGCTAGCAAGAGAATAGCTTAAGCCCAAGAGTTTGAGGTTGCTGTGAGCTGTGACACCATGGCACTCTACCCAGGGTGACAGTTTAAGACTGGCTCAAAAAAAAAAAAAAAAAAGGACAGCGTCTCACTCTTGCTCAGGGTGATCTTAAACTCCTGGCCTCAAGCAATCCTCCCGTCTCAGCTTCCCAAAGTGCATGGATTTCAGGCATGAGCCATGGCTTCTGGATCTGGACATTTTAATTTTTAAAAATACTTGGCAGTTTAGGCTGGATGCAGTGGCTCATGCCTAGCATTCTTGGAGGCCAAGGCAGGAGGAGCACTATTACTCTGGGAGGCCAAGGCAGGAGGATCACTCAAGCTCACGAGTTTGAGAGCAGCTTGAGTAAGAGCGAGACCCCATCTCTAATAAAAACTGAAAAAATTAGCCAGGTGTTGTGGGGCACTTGTAGTCCCACCTACTCAGGGCACTGAGGCAGGAGGTTTACTTCAACCTGGAAGTTTGAGGTTGTTGTTAGCAAGGCTGATGTGATGGCTCTCTAGCCTGGCGCAACAGAGTAAAACTGTCTCAAAAGAAAAAACTGACAATTTGATAGGTGAAAAAATAGTTCCTTCTTTTGATTTGGATTTCTTTTATTGCTGCTGAGTTTAAATACATTTTCATGGGCGGTGCCTGTGGCTCAGCAAGTAGGGTGCCAGCCCCGTATACCGAGGGTGGCGGGTTCAAACCCATCTTTCCCTGCCGAACTGCATCAAAAAATAGCCGGGCGTTGTGGCGGGCGCCTGTAGTCCCAGCTACTCGGGAGGCTGAGGCAAGAGAATCACCTAAGCCCAAGAGCTGGAGGTTGCTGTGAGCTGTGACTCCACGGGACTCTACCAAGGGCAATAGAGTGAGACTTTGTCCCTACTAAAAAAAAAAAAAATACATTTTCATGTGTTATTCATAAATATTTTTACATCAGTTGCTTACTCAAATGTTAGTTGCTTTCTAATTATATTAGGAGTAGTTTTAGATATTGTAAAAAGGGAATTGGTGTAACTTGATCAGGAACTCTCCAGCAGTAGGGAGGATCAGGGCTGGGATGAGTTGAAGGCTCTGCTTAGCTGGGGCTATTGGTTGAAACCCAGGAGGTTTCTGCATGTAGCCTCAGCTTCCTCACAACATGGCAGTCTCTAATCAGACTTCTTACATGGTGGCCCACGGGCTCCAAGAATGAGTATTTTAGTAGTCCAAAAGGCCAAGGCTATGAAGTTTCCTTAAAAGTCACATAGTGGTGTTTTTTTTTTTTTTTCTTTGCCATACTTTATTGGTTGAAGAAGTCTCTAAACTACTCAAGGAACACACTTTCAAAATCAGTAGATGGAGTGTCAAAGAATTTTTTTTTTAACTGCCACATAATATTTACTTTTCAGGATAAACAATCTCTTGAATTTTTTCAACATTCAATTTCCTAGTCAGGGGATATTGAGTAAATACTTCATCTTTCAGAGTTTTTCCTGCTTCCTTTTTCCACCCCAAAAGCTTATTTGGTCAAGGCAGGGATTTCATCTACTTTATTTATCTCTAAATCTTCATTGGCTAGAACAGTGTCTTGCAAACCATTGATGTTCAATAAATATCATGGACTGCTTAGTGTCTTTGTGTGAGTTAGAGTGGGTATCTATGTGGCATCCTTTACTTCAGTATCTAATTTTGAACACTTACTTCCAGGAGTCATCTGTTGAGTTGTGACTAATTCTGTCTATTTGGGGCAGCGATATATAGGAACTCACTATGGAGGTTGAGGTGCCAGACATTTGTGTCAAAGTCTCAATGCTTTAAGTGCTCTTAACTCCAACCACAGACCTCTGCTGGTCTACCAGTCTCTTAGCAATTTTCTAGATGTCCCACATGCCATGCTCAGGTTGCAGAGAATGAATAGCACTGCTCTAAGCTCATCGTTTTGGCTTCCTCCTACTGCTGCATCTAAGCACTTGCTCCAATACCATCTATTGACAAAGAGCTACTGCAGCCCACTCCCATATTATGTCTGGGAAAATGGAGTCTCAATATTTCTGAAGCTCCATTGTTCCCTGACTAGAATTTGATTTGCTGAGAAGGAGGAGAGAGAGAGAGAGAAAGTGTGTGTGTGTGTGTGTGTGTGTGTAGTATGGGGTGGTGATGAACGAGGATTTTGACTTTGTTCTACCCCTTTCCATCTCCATAGGGCCGGAAGGGGCAGGCTTCTCTTCTGCTTCCCCTTCCTGCATGGCCTCCATTCCAACACAAGCCCAGCTGTGAGTACAAAGGCAAATTATGTAGGGATTATATGAAAAGAAACTACCTTGTAAATAAGAGGACACAAATTAGAAAGCATTTCTGAAAAAAAAATTTTTTTGAAGATTTTTGGCTGGGGCCTGGTTTGAACCTTCCACCTCTGGTATATGGGGCAAGCACCCTACTCCTTGAGCCACAGGTGCCACCCAACACATTCTTTTTCTTTTCTTCAGCACTTGGCCTTTGGGAGCCCAGTCTAGAAGGAAATCAGTTCGTTAGTAGGGAACTGAGAGCCACTGAGAAAAGTGCTACAGTTTGGACATAAACAAAGTGCCCTGACAGCATAGGAAGGTATAATGAATTGATTGGGAATGATCAGAGAAGGCTATAGAGAGGTAAGTATCAGGTCTGAAAAGACCAATAAAAGTCAGACTAGAAGGACAGAAGAAAGGTCAGAGAGACACCTTATAAAGCTGACCCCTGACACATTTGAATGATCAGAATGGAGCAGACGTTGTGGGAGGAGTGGTAGGATTAGCAAGATATATGGGGACAGGTTATAAAAGTTGTTGTCTGTTAAGGAGTTAGAGCCCTTGTTCTTGAGGAAGTAGGGAACTGTGAAGTTGTATGTGTAGGTTTAGTGGCCTAACAGCACATGTGTTATACAATAACCTCTCCTGCTATGATTAAATGGGGAATCATTCCATGTTATGTTTCTTTTTCTTGATGACTTTAATATGTACTAACTCCATCAAAAGCTCTCAAACTGGGCGGCACCTGTGGTTCAAAGGAGTGGGTGCCAGCCCCATATGCCAGAGGTGGTGGGTTCAAACCCAGCCCCAGCCAAAAACTGCAAAAAAAAAAAAAAGGGCTCTGAAATTATAAATTTATTTTAACTTGTTTTAACTAATAGCCCATGGTGTTCAAACGTGGAACCCTTTTTACACATATTTCTTTTACCTTTTAGTATCATGTTTAGGGCATCTGATATAGGGAAGGGAAGAAAAGAAAGAAAATAAGTTTCTAGAAAAATGAAAGGGGAACCTTGTTCAATAAGCTATGTATCCTTGGCCAATCCACTACTTCTTTTTTCTTTTTTTTTTTTTTTTTCTTTTTTTGTTGATAGGGTCTTGCTCTGTCACCTGAACTAGGGTGAAGAAGTGTCATCATCATAGCTCCTGTCTCAGCCTTCCAAGTAGCTGAGACTACAGGCATCCACCCCCCATACCTGGTTAATTTTTTATAACATTTTTTTTCTAGAGACAGTGTCTTGCTGTGTTGCCCAGACTCGTCTCAAACTCCTGGCCTAGGGTGATCCTCCCAAAGTGCTAGGATTACATGCCTGAGCCACTACACCTGGCTCAGTTCACTAATTTTTTGAGATTTATCCCCAAGGCAAAGATAATACTGCTAGACCACAGTCAGTTGGATTCTATCTTAAGTGCTTTACATGTATTAGCTCATTAAATTGTCAAATCAAAGGTAAAGTTACATTCCCAGTTTATAGATAGGACAACTAAGGAACTCAGAGATTAAAGAACCTATTCAAGGTCACCTCCTAGTAAATGAAAGAAAGTGCTTAAATAGATAAGAGATTAGGTATTTGGGGCAGTGAGGGAGAAACAATTTAAAGGACAGAAGTGAAAAAGAGCAGGTGATCTTCAAGGAACCACATATATAATCTGGTATTATCAACCTTAAATAATGAGATTCAGAAAATATAATTAAGTATAGAACTTGCAGATGACCACCTAGGTAACACCAATTGCAAACAAAATGGGGTTAGCATTTTGAAATAGAAAAGTTAAAAGTTTCACATCTGGGCAGAGACAGAAATTTTAGCAGGATTACAATATTTTCCATATGAGACCAGTGCATACATTACAGCAGTATGATTGCTTACAGATTGGTACATTCCAAGGAAAATTATTTTATTATTCCATGAGAAGGGACAGTGATCTGAGGGGATCTTCTCTGTGGTGCCATTTGGTTTTAATTATTTATAAGGAAAAAAAGGTTGAAGTTGCAGCTGTAGGCTATGTGAGTCAGGCCACATAGCCACTTTCCCCTCAAGGCTCAGAATAATTTGAAGTTCCAACAGTCTAAGTGGTTGAATTACCTAATTTCACATAATATAGTATACTTAAAAAGGTGGTGGGAGGCAAGAATGAAATATGTGGGTTTGGACCAGGTTGTAGAGGGCCTGTGAATGTCATGCTTTATTTATTTTTTATTCTGCAGCCATTAAGGGAGTCATTATCATCCTAGTTTTCAGAAGGCCTCCTCTCCTTCAGTGTCATACACCATTATTTTATGTTCTACTAAGCAGAAAAAAAAATGCCTTATTGAAAAAGTGCTTTTAGATTTACCTGAACTTGAATTTATAATTATTACTCTCTTGCATACACAAAATAAGAAAACATTGAAGGAAGACAGAAAAAAAAAAAAAAAAGAAACTAGTTCAGAATTATAAAACATACAAGTGATAGAGCCAGGAGGTACAGCTGGGTCCCCTTGTCTCCAGAGTTTATTAAGCTTTTCTGTTGTACATGTTCTTCAAAATAAAGAGAGTTAAACTTACCTGATCAATATGCCAGTACCACATACTCCCAGCTGTGGACTGAAAGTTTATGTTCCCCCAAATTCATATGTTGAAATCCCAATCCCCAATCTGATAGTATTTGCAGATAATTAGGCCATAGGAAACCCTCCTTATAAGATTGGAGTCTTTATAAGATGAGATACAGAAGAGCTTGCTTCCTCTCACATACTCTCTCTCTGCCACGTGAGGACACAGCAAGAAGACAGCCATCTATATACCAGAAAGAGGGCTCTCCCAGACATCAGATCTGCCAGCTCCTTGATCTTGGACTTCCCATCTTCTAGAACTATGAGAAATAAATATCTGTTGTTAAAGCCAGCCAGTCTACAGTCATACCCCCTCCCCTCATTTCTCCTCAGTCCTGAGCCTTGATTAGAACTGTGGTCTTCCTTACTTATATGGAAGTTGTTATCTTATCCCATAGTAAAGAAAAGATGTATTCCTCTCTCTTAAACCAGGGATGTCCAACCTTTTTTTTTCCTCTGCCACATACTAGGAGAGTAAGAGCTGTTTGGGGCCACGCATTAAATACACAAACATTAATGAAATCTGATTAGCAAAAAAAAAAAAAAAAATTTTGATGCATACTTTTTGTGATATCCTACATCACAGATAAGCAAACAAAGTCTTCACAAAATCAACGCGTGGCCTACTCTCCGTAGGCTGGACATCCCTGTTTTAAACAGAGTTACTTATGGATGACCTAAAACTTAACACTTTTCTGAGCAAAGTCTTTTACTTAAAAGATGAAAAAGTTATAGCAAGAACTGGCTGTTCTGTATTCAAATCCTACTATTTACTAACTAGGCAACTTTTTCTACATCTGTCTTTATCCTTAATGTGAGGCTAGTGATAGAAGCTAGCTTATAGGGTTTGTGGTGAAGACTGAATGAGTTAATATATAAAATGCTTAGAATAGTATCTAGTACACAGCAAATATTGTATCATTGTTACCTCTGTTTATTAGAAGTATTACTCTTATTCATCATTAATGGACTGTCTGGTTAATGCCAAAATAAGCAGATTTTTTGCTTAGGGAATCTTCATTTTGCTGCTTGGATTCACATCTGGAATATATATACTTAGCGCTTTCTCTCTCTTTCTCTCTCTCTCTCTCTCTCTCTCTCTCTCTCTCTCTCTCTCTTTTTTAAGACAGATCCTCAAGCTGTAGCCCTGGGTAGAGTGCTGTGACATCACAGCTTACAGTAATCTCCAACTCCTGGGCTTAAGCTATTCTTTTGCCTCAACCTTCCAAGTAGCTGGGACTACAGGCTCCCGCCACAACGCCCAGCCATTTTTTGGTTGTAGTTGTCATTGCTGTTTGGCAGGCCCAGGCTGGATTCGAACCTGCCGGCTCTGGTGTATGTGTCTGGTGCCGTAGCCACTTGAACTACAGGTGCCGAGCCTATACTTAGCTCTCAAACGAGCAAATTCATCTTACTATAATCTAAGACAGAAATAAACTACTTTTGCTCTAGAGAGCACAGTTATTGGGGGGAAACCATTTCCCTGCCTATCTAGTTCTATTCACATGTGTGCTATTAACATTTCCTTCGTATTTTCCTGAACTTTAAAAGATGAGTTAAATAAATGTCCTTTGGTCATACTATGGAAAACAGATGAGTCTGGACTGCAATGCACAGAGTTACTATCTCCAAGGGACTGAAAAAGATTTGGCAGTGTGGTGATACAAGGAATAGGAGGGTAGGTATACACACATGCAGCAGGGAACAGAAGCCTGTGGAAAGCCTGTGTATGTGGTTTCTGAATAAAATGTAAGGAAGTTTCCTTGGTGAGGAGCTAAGACAACATGGTGGAATTTCAGGGTTGTGAGACCCCTACAGAGAATCTGAGGAGCACTTTGTGTGGCACGCTAATCAGCGAGTTAGTGAGGGAAGTGGAAGGATAATATACCACTGACTTTGTAAGCATGACAAGTTAAAGATGGTCTAGTTCTGGGACCTTTTCTCTAGCTCAATTTATATTAGTACTTGATTCTAGATTTGGATCTGAAACACATGTGTAACTAATAAATCTCAAAGTTTTTCCTCTGTGGGCATATTGGGAACTATACCTCTAGATATTGTTGGCTCTTTAGGAATTGCTAGTCTGTTTATGTATCTGTCTTTGTAAATTTGCCAGTATTTGCAACACTTTTAAATGCTTTTTTCATGTTAAACACTTGATACTGTTTGGATGTTTGTCCCCCTCCAAATCTAATGTTGAAATTCAGTTCCTAATGTCGAGGATGAGGCCTGGTAGAATGGCTTGCTACCCTCCCCAAGGTAATGAGTTCTTGCTTTATTAATTTAGTGGGAAAGCTGGTTGTTTAAAGGAGTCTGGCACCTCCTCCTCTCTCTGTTGCCCCTTCTCTGCCCATGTGACATGTTGGTACCCTTTTGCCTTCAACCTTGAGAGGATTTCTGAGGCTCTCAAGTGGATGCTAATGCTATGCTTCTTGTATAACCTGCAGAACCATGAGTCAAATAATCCTCTTTTCTTTACATATTATCCAGTCTCATTCCTTTATATAATGCAAACAGACTAAGACAACATTGTACAAAACATACTTGTGCCGTTTTTTGTAATTGAAAAGATATTTTGGCTCGGCGCCTGTGGCTCAGTGGGCTAAGGCGCCAGCCATGTACACCTGAGCTGGCGGGTTCGAATCCAGGCCCAGGGCCCGCCAAACAACAATGACGGCTGCAACCAAAAAATGGCCGGGCGTTGTGGCGGGCGCCTGTAGTCCCAGCTACTTGGGAGGCAGAGGCAAGAGACTCGCTTGAGCCCAGGAATTGGAGGTTGCTGTGCGCTGTGATGCCACAGCACTCTACCCAGGGTGACAGCTTGAG
>CAUYON010056220.1:0-43206 GCA_963573935.1 Arctocebus calabarensis
TGAAGACATTTGTATTCTGCATTTAGTAAGTTTCGCCTGTACCCTTCTAAGATGCACCATAGGCGTGGCCCCACCAATTACCTTCCCTCCACTCCAAACTCCCTCCTCCCTTCCCCCTTTTTTCCACGTGTTTCTAATGCAATCGGCCTCCTGCTTCTGCTACTTCAAATGACTTTAATAGATACTGGGTACTCAGGACCACTGTTAGCCCTTCATTTATTCTGTGGGTCCTCATTTAGGAAAAAGAAACTATCAGCCTCCATCTTCTTTCCAGCTTCCAGAGAGGATGTGACGTGAGCAGCCTAGGGGAAAGCAGCTCCCATGAATCTCATTTTCAGTTTCCAGCCGGTGGCATGAAGAACAGGAAACAGCCATATCACCACTGCCAACAACCACAGCGAATCTCTTCCCAGGTAGGACTTTCCTGGTGATGTCAGTGAGTGGAGCGAGTGGCACCCATCCTGACAGATGGCCTCGGGACAGTCTCAACTGCCTAGTCAAGGTTAGCTTCTCAAGTTCCTGAGAACTGGCACAGCCGGAGGGAAGGTCTTCTCTGACGATGCTTAAACCCCATCATGGTTTTAGGTGTGGGCAGTGAGTATCAGAGACTATACTCACTAGGGATGGTTTGGGTTCACTGCTATTTTTTCTCTGAGAGTTTATTCTTAAGGGCAAGAAGTGGCATTTATTACAAAGTTCTGAGTCACTTCACTATAATGGCTGTGATTTTATTTCCTCTTTTGAGCTCTACGTGTAGAAGAATGGACACCATGCTTGCAAAGGATGGTTACTCATTCTTATCACATTAAAAGGAAACGCTGAGAACAGGACAGTCACCTAGCAAGCCTAGAGACATTTTGTGACTTGGGGGCAATCCCCCAAGTAACTAACTCAGTGTTCTGGAATGAGATAAGGTTGGTCCTTCACTAGTAAGCATGTGTTAAACACTGATGCTTAGTAGTTCTTCATGAGGGTTGATGGGGAAAGAACACTTGAGGAGAGCACATGGCAATCCTGCAGGCAGCCCTCCTATGTAATTACCTTAACTCTCCACACCTGTTTATGTCAATTACCTTAACTCTCCACACCTGTTGTGTATAATCTTAATAAATAGCCATTGCGGAGGGGGCTCGGGGCTACCCTGCAACTAAGGTTAGCCCGCCTCCCCCAAGCTTGAACTTCTAATCCGTGTCACGCCTAGTTCTTTCCTGCGGTGATGGAGACCAGTGCCATAGGGGTCACGACCTCTAGGCCTAAGGCTGAAGAATGTCAGAACTGCCACTCAGAATTAGACACATGCTCTGTCCATCCCGTATCATCTGTCATGGACAATGGCCACCAAACACAAGCTCCAATGATTATTAGTGATGTTAGTCAACCTCCTTGTACCCCTTTTAAAAACCCCATGGTTCAGGTGGACATGCGTCTAAGCCTTTTTTCCTAATCTTCCTTTTTCTTATTAGTTTTCTTACATATTTTGGAATAACGACTTCCCTGGTTATAATAGCCAACTTGTGAAACATTAATTGTATTTATTGGTTATAAATTCATTTCTAAGTCTAGGATTTGGAGATTTTGTACATAAATCCGCTGTCTGCCTTACTCATGTTCTTCATAACTTTAGGGATTCTGCTTACATTTCTTCTCATAGCCTTGGTCTTTCCATGCAGAGGTCTGAGCAACCTCTGTTCTGAACCCCCTCCTCCTCCACCACCATGACTGTCCACACACATGCTGTTGTGGGAAAAGCCCATCATTGAATATGCAAATGAATCAGCAGTAAGGAGAAACAACTAGAGCACAGAAGGATGATTTTAACATGCACCCATGCTACCTGTACACGTACTAAGCACCTGGGGGAAGTGCATCTGCTAGCACGGACTTGGAGTCTGAGTAAAATTCACAGCATGGCAGAAGGAAGAAACCAGAAGTCTGATGGGTCAGAGCTTCTCGGATTCTACTCAACAGTTTCCAAGCCTCCAGGCTTCTGATTCTGTCCCACCCCTGCTCCTGCATTGTCTATTTCTTTCTTATAACAAATGAAACAATAGCCCTTGTACTTATTGTTCACAGTTATTGAAATAAATCATTCAAATTCTGCTTCCTTTATATGAGAATCTCTATGTACCTAAAATTCCCGTGGCATCTTTATATACACACACACACACACAATTTTTTAAAGGACAGAGTCTTGCTCCATTTCCCAGGCTGGTATGATCACAGCTTGCCGCAACTTGGAACTCCTGGCCTCAAGAGATCCTCCTGTCTCAGCCTCCCAAGTAGCAAGGACTATAGGTACATGCCAGCACACTTGGCTTCATAGCATCTTTACAAAAATGTATAGGTCATAAATAAGTTGTCTGGAGATGGGCCAAATCTGGGCACCAGTGCACATGACACAGTCCTTACCTTCAAAGATGACATTCTCTCAGAAGTCTGGGGTGCAGAAAAGGATAGTCCTTTGTTTACTTTTGAAGATGGTCACAATTAAATCTTGTTACTATTACTCAGTGATTCTACAGCTGTCATCGGTATTAAGTCAGATGAAGTTTCATTATGTCTACCCAGTTCAAAAAATTGCTACTGATTTCTTTAAATGGCTGATCAAGATAGTAGGAAGGTGCAAACTGCTTCCTAACTCAAGAAGACATGGCAATGTGATTCTTCCAACCATGAGAGATTCAGAAACAGCAACAGCACACCGTAATCTTCCCAGAAACAGGATAACTAAACAAACTGGCAGAAGAATGCAGTTCTCTCTCTCTCGAAGAAAAGTCCGATGGGACTCTAGTTCATGCAGGGTTTCCGCCTCCAGAAAGAAAAGCCTATGACTTGCTTTCTGCCTAACTCTTCAAAGGTTGGTGGAACTCCTATGAGGTCCTCTGTTCAGATACATTAGGAATTGATGATGAATCCAAACCGTAGCTGACATCATTAGAGCCCATGGTCAGTAGGCTTCTGGCTTCAGAACCATTCTGATATTTAATTTTCAGTGAGGCAGGGGAAAGGGAACTCCTTCTGGGGTTGCTGTGCAGCAACATAAATTCACAATTCATTTTACTTGGGTTTCTAAATACAACATTACTTGAAAATTACATAGTACTCAGCAATTTTCACATTTTCATCTGCTCAAAAGAGTTTCAGAAGGTAGCTGTTGTTATTCCCATTTTTTTCAGAGGAGACACTGAGGTTTAGAGAGGTTATGTTGCTTAACCACAGGTCTGCCTAATTTCAAAGCTTGTGGTTTTTTTTAACTTTTATTTTGAAATAATTACAAGAGAGTCACATGAGGTTGTAAAGAAATGGGAAGTCCCATGTGCTCTTTCCCCCACCTCCTCCAGTGTTAACATCTTATACAATTATGGAGTAATACCAAGACCAAGAAATCTACCTTGGCACAAGCCACGGAGCTTGTTCAGAGTTCACCAGCCACTCATGCGTTGCTATGTAAGTCTGTCAACTTTTTTTATACATGAACCACACACTGTTCAACCAATTTTATTTATTTTATTTTTTTGAGACAGAGTCTCATTATGTCACCCTCTGTACAGTGCCATGGTGTCACAGCTCACAGCAACTTCGAACTTTTGGGCTTAAGTGATTCTCTTGTCTCAGCCTCAGCCTCCCAAGTACCTGGAACTACAGGCACCTGCCACAATGCTCCGCTAGTTTTTGGTTGCAGTTGTTATTGTTGTTTAGCAGGCCTGGGCCAGGCTCAAACCCGCCACCTTCAGGGTATATGGCCAGCACCCTCTCACTGAGCTACAAGCACCGAGCTGCAACCAATTTTAAATAAGAAGTCTGATAATAGAAATGAATAAAATGACTTTTCTTTCAATAAAACAATATCTACCAACAATTACATACATGCCCAGTTTTCATTTCTAGTTGCAATTAGAGGAAAGAAAAGGAAGAAAATACATATCCCCCCAAATTTGAGCTTTAGGGAGACTGGTCCTCTCTGCGTGCTTTCATCTTCTGGTAGTGATGAGAGGGACGGAGTAGAGGAACACGATTTGTTCATTTATTGATAACTACAACAACAATCTTCTCTTGTATCAAAAATTTCTATCAGGAAACTTAGGTGATTTTACCTTGACTTCAGATTTAGTGTCATCATCTTCCTTTTCCAGGGAACTCAAATCTCTCTCAGTATGAGGTTCCTCAGATGCTCTCAGAGGAGGAGCTAGAGAGACAAAGAAAACCTGCATAATTTGGTTATCTGGCTCGCAAATTACAGCTCAGGGCACTGTGCCTGACTTGGACAAATAGCTAGGCCACATTGATGTGACTAACAAAGATCAACTGAGCTGCTAAGGTGATTTCCTAGGTGGCGAATGAAATTGGAGATGAAGGACTCAGTGCCTGTGTCTCAACGGGCTAAGGCGCCAGCCATGTACACCTGAGCTGGCGGATTCGAATCCAGCCCAGGACCGTCAAACAACAATGACGGCTGCAACCAAAAAATGACCGGGCACTGTGGCAGGTGCCTGTAGTCCCAGCTACTTGGGAGGTGGAGGCAAGAGACTTGCTTGAGCCCAGGAGTTGGAGGTTGCTGTGAGCTGTGATGTCACAGCACTCTATCCAGGGTGACAGCTTGAGGCTCTGTCTCAAAAAAAAAAAAAAGAAATTGGAGATGAAGAAGAGACCTGGAACCTTGAAGAGACCTTCACTCCGGGGACCTAACGCTTGAGCAGAAGAGACAAAAGTCACATGCAACACCACGTGCAACATCAACCACAACAAATCAGTAAAGATCATGTGTAAAGATGGCGGAGTTTCAATCACTCCCATGGTTAAGGCCCAGACTTCCTCACGACGTCTTCCCTGGCTATTACAAATTGCGTGGGTCTTTGATGCATTGCTGCTCTGGCACACATCATCTGTACTGTGTGACACTGCCCTTGCTGTTGCTCTTGGATCAGAAGACTAAGTTCCCATTTCAGTCAGTCACAGGTTATGAATGAGATAGGCTCTGTAGGTTTGTTCTTAAGCTGAATTTACATGTAAGTTGGAACAGGAACATTTACCTATTACCTGTAATAAACCCCATTCCTAAGTGCAAAGCATACCTAGGTCAGACATTTGTAAACCGGGGACCACATATACCACATTTTATTGTATATATTTTTCCATTAAAAGGTAATCAATTTGGGCTTATTATAGAAAATTTGAAAAATACTAAAATCTTAGTTAAGCACTGTCACTTGGAATGTTCTCTTATAGTTTTCTTTACAATGCTCTCTCAGTCTGTCTTTATACACACATCCAAGCACACACATCATTCCGTAATTATATTAGAAGGGGATGCCCGTGCCTGGCCTAGCCAGAAGCAGTTGTTGCTAATCTGGTGGCGTAATGGTTGGGCTCCAGAGCTGATGGAGCCATGTTTCTTAATGCATCAGAGGACTGTGTGATAGAATCAGTCAGATAAGTCAGGAAGGAATTGGGCTGTCTTGCTTTTGTTGCTTCTCTCAGTCACTCTGTCTCCCTTCTCTCCTTCCCATGGGGCCCTAGGATCCTGGGATAGATCCCTTTTTCTGGCTTCATGGTCATTTGGTAGTAACATTAGGACCTAGGGAGGAGAAGCACTAGTTAGGCCTCAAGCTTTCCTAACCTACTTTACCAAATACCAGAGGTGATGGCTGCAAGGCTAACAGGTAAGTGGTACTTTGAGTTCTTATTTGTCACTGTCACCACCCTTGTGTATTCGCTTCCTTTTGGAAACTCACAGGTGGTGAGTTTGTAGGCTATGGTAAACACTCAGTACCTTTCAGATATCCTTATTGCCACATGGCATTAAAAAGTTTTTCACATTCCTCATGAATTTCAGGGATGTTCAATGTTGTACCCAAGGAACCCAGCTAACAAGAGTCAGAGCTGAGATTCCAGTTCTCATCGCTCAAGTTTTTCTATTCAACTTCCTTACACTGTGAAATATTTAATGCCGTCATCTCTCGTCCCACAGACACAATTACTAAGGAATCAGATAAATGAGTTTGAAAATCCTGTCAGTGACTTGCCTGAGTCACACTTAGTAGTTATTCTTTAAAAACAAAAGTGCAAGATTCTTCTGAAAATAAGCTACTTTCCCATTGGCCATCTGGTGACTACATGGATATTTGGCAATGAGGTAGATAGCACTTTTCCTAGGATGAGTTCACAGATTTAATCGTCAGACCCCATACAACAACAGCTCTGATGACCATTCCAGAAACAGAGCTCCAAAATTGCTCTGAAGGGTGGACTAGGTGCTGACATTGGTGTGTAGCTCCCCCAGGGGAGTACCTCAAAGGTGACCATAGTGATATTCAGCAATGAGGTATGTAGCACTTTTTCTAGGTTGAGTTCATGAACTTAATTGTCTGACCTCCTGTAAATTGTACTAAATGGAGAATTATCAAAAGACATAGTTTTCAGATAAGGAAACACTGAAAGAATTTGTTGCCAACAAACCTCTTAACAAGAACTGTTCACAGGGCCTGGAGCAGTGGCTCACACCATGTGCCTCAAACCTGTAATCCTAGCACTCTGGGAGGCCGAGGCAGGCAGATTTCTTGAGCTCAGGAGTTTGAAGTCAGCCTAAGCAAGAGTGAGACCCCCATCTGTAAAAATAAGCTGGGCATTGTGGCAGGTGCCTGTAGTCCCAACTACTCGGGAGGCTGAGGCAAGAGAATCACTTGAGCCCAAGATTTGAGGTTACTGTGAGCTGTGATGCCATGGCACTCACCCTCAGGGTGACTGAGTAAGACTCTATCTCCAAAACAAACAAACAAAAAAAAGAACTGCTAATGGAAGTTCTTTATGCTGAAAAGGAATGACAAAATATGGTAATTAAAATCTATAATAAGGAATAAAGAGCCCCAGAAATGGTGAATAAGAGGGTAAATATAATTACATATATATTTCTTTCTCTTAATTTCTTTAGAAGACAAATGTTTGTTAAAAGCAAAAATTACGGGCGGCTCCTGTGGCTCAGCGAGCAGAGCGCCGACCCCATATACCGAAGGTGGCGGGTTCAAGCCCGGCCTTAGCCGAACTGCAAAACAAAAAAATAGCCGGGCGCTGTGGCGGGCGCCTGTAGTCCCAGCTACTAGGGAGGCTGCGGCAAGAGAATCGCTTGAGCCCAAGAGCTGGAGGTTGCTGTGAGCAGTGTGACGCCACGGCGCTCTACCCAGGGTGATAAAGTGAGACTCTGTCTCTACAAAAAAAAAAAAAAAGCAAAAATTACCACAGTGGAGTAACCCCCACATTCATAAATGTAATATTTGTGTTAAGAATAACACAGAGGATGGGTAGGAGGTATATGTAGCAGCAAATATAGTAGTAACAACTATGTTGTTGCAAATTTCCTATATTTTGCATAAAGTGATAAGATACTAACTCAGGATAGATTGAGATAAGTTAAGAATGTATATAATAAGGCTGGTCCCAGTGCCTCGAGCCTGTAATACTAGCCCTCTGGGAGGCTGAGGCAGGTGTATTATTTGAGCTCAGGAGTTCAAGACCAGCTTGAGCAAGAGTGAGATGCTCTCTCTACTAAAAATGGAGAAACCACTCTGGCATCCTGTTGGGCACCTATAGTCCCAGCTAATCAAGAAGCTGAGGCAGGAGGATTGCTTGAACCTAAGAGTTTGAGGTTGCTGTGTGGTTTGTTGCTATAGCACTCTACTCAATTGACAGAATGAGACTCGTCTCAAAAAAAAAAAAAAAAAAGAAAGAATGCATATAATTATCCGTGGAGAAAGAAACAATTGGGAAAAAAAACAATGCAAAGAAGTACCCAAAAAGCCAATAAAGAAATTAAAACAAAATACTAAAAAATATTTACTAGCCCCAAAGAAAGCAGGAGAGGAAGAAAAGAGGAATAAAAAGAACACACAGAAGAAAAAATGGTGGCTCTCAATCTAACCAAATCAATAAATATATAGTATGTAAATGGACTAATTCCAAGGCAAAGGGAATATATTAAAAAGGTAAGACACAACTATATATTCTGCCTATAAGAAATATACTTTAAATGCAAAGAAGAATGAAAAAGATAAGGACTAAGTGTAGGAAAATTGAAATGGCTGTGACATTAACATTGGACAAAATAGATTTATTTATTTATTTTATTTATTTCATTTTTTTTGAGACAGAGCCTCAAGCTGTCACCCTGGATAGAGTGCTGTGGCATCACAACTCACAGCAACCTCCAATTCCTGGGCTCAAGCGAGTCTCTTGCCTCTGCCTCCAAAGTAGCTGGGACTACAGGTGCCCGCTAACAACGCCCGGCCATTTTTTGGTTGCAGCCGTCATTGTTTGGCGGGCCCGGGCTGGATTCAAACCCGCCAGCTCAGGTGTATGTGACTAGCGCCTTAGCCCATTGAGCCACAGGCGCTGAACCCAAAATAGATTTAAAGAGTATTACTAGAGACAAGGAGGGAAGGAGAGATATTCCATAATTATAAAAGAGTTAATATAAGAGGGACTTTACCTAACAAATGCAAATGTAATCAGTATAACTTGGTTTCTTGTACCTCGACGAATCCCCAATTAAAAAAAAAAAAGAGTCACTACATCTGGAAGACATATCAATACAAGTTATGAATATGTATGTGCTTAATAATAGAACTTCATAATGCAACACATGATATACACATCACATCCAAGAGCAGTTTATCCCAGGAATGTACTGTTATTTGAACATCTACAAATATATCATTGCAATCCATCATATTAACAAATAAAGAAGAAAAACCATATCATCTTGATGTATGTGTCAAAAAGAGCATCTGAAAAGTTCAACAACCGTTTATGATAAAAACTCTGAAAAGATAGGAATAGAAGGGAACTTCCTCCATCTGACGAAAGATATTTGTGAAAAACCTATAGTTAACATCATGTTTTAATTAACTCTTTCCTAATATTAAGAAAAGACAAGAATAACTGCTTAATTGGAGGTCCCAGCCATTATAATAAGATAAGCAAAAAAGCATAAAGATTGAAACATAGAAAGTAAAAGCATCCTTATTCACAGATGACATGATTGTATTTCTATGTGGAAATATATGAATTTATTTTTAGAAATATATTCTCATTATTAGTTATGTATAGTAAATTCCATTTATTATAGGATTAAAAAATATAAAATGCTTTAGAGTTTTATACTTAAAACTACTACATTGTTGAGAGAAAATAAATAAATGGAGGGTTATAATATATTTATGAGTTGGAAGATTAAATATCAGTAAGATAATGGTTTTCCCCAAATTGATCTATATATTCACTGCAATCCCAATTATAATCCCAGAAGAAATTGCAAGGTGAGTCTAAAATTTCTATGGGTGAAAAGGACCTAAATTAAGTAGAAAAATCTTGAAAAAGAACAAAGTTAGAACACTTATATTACCTGACCTTAATGCTTACTAATATGCATTAGTAATCAAGACTACATGGTATTGGTATAAGGACTTATCTATTTTTTAATCTTCTCAAAGAACTAATTTTACCACTCCATTGCTAATAAATTATGGGTCTTTAAGGTCCTTAACAGAGTATTTTATGCTCATGTTATTTGTGCATTTGTATTATTCCTTTAGTAGATTGTGAACTTCTCCTTGTATCCCGGCACTCAATGTTATCTAAGCATTTGTCTTCAGTGTCTGCACTATGCCATACCTATAGTTTGTTTTAAATAACATCCATCAAAATACTATTATTCATCTCAGAGAACCTCGATCTCACTTCTCATGGGTGCTGATGAAACACAAAAGTCACAATGCTTTCTTCCCCAAATAACCTACCTGAGTTGGAAGGCTGGCTGGTTTTTGATGACACCCATTTGGGGGAAGACTCAGGATGAGGGGCCACAGGTTGCACTGGGCGAGTCTGTTTGGCTGCCAGTTTCATTAGACTCACTTGCCTCTTGTGAAATATTTCCTGCACATGACCTAGCTTCTGCAAGACTTTCTGGGCATTGGCCTGCAGTAACAAGAGCAAATAATGACAAACAGGTTTCTCTGCTGAGGACATGCAGCATCCCCTCTCTCCCGTCTTGTCCTCTCCCACCCATCCCACCTCCTTCGGGTTACCGTGCCTCTGGGCATCTTTATACAAGTCATTGCACATCTTTCTGGGCTCCAGAATTGTGGTTGTAAGAGTCATTATCTCCCATCTAAGATCTTTGAGATCTTTGAGGGCAATGACCTTTTCACTACATTATCGCTAGTGCCTCAGTAAATATTTGTTGAGTGGATGAATAAATGTTCACTAAGCCATGTCCATTAATCCTGGAAAGGATGCTATCAACCACACATGAAGGGCATTAGGCCAATGTATATAGCAGGTAGATTTAAAAATAACAGCTAACAGTCTTAGAGGCCAACGTGTGTGGACTGCTTGAGCTCAGGAGTTCGAGACCAGCCTAAGCAAGAGAAAGACCCTATCTCTAAAACTAGCTGGGCATTGTGGCAGGTGTCTATAGTCCCAGCTAGTCAGGAGGCTGAGCCCAAGAGTTTGAGGTTGCTATGAGTTGTCACACCACAGCACTCTACCCAGAGTAACAAAGTGATACTCTCTTTCTCAAAAATAAATAAATAAATAAATAAATAAGCTGTCATATATGCATACCATGGAATACTATTCAGTCACAAAACAACGAAGACTCAGCATCTTTTGTGTTTACTTGGATGATTTTGGAGAACATTCTCCTAAGTATCTCAAGAATGGAAAAGCAAGCATCCAATATACTCGTTTCTAATCTGTAACTAGTATTTTAACAAGTACATGCTCATATGAGAGAAAAACACAATTAAATTCAAGAAGGGAGGATGGGAGATGAGGCTCAATAAGTTCCCACCTATTAGGTACAACATAAGGGTATAACACTCTTCCTGGGTGAAGGACACAACATCTCAGACTTTGGACTTTATCTTACACATGCAATTAATGTAACCTAATAGTATGCTCCCCCAATAAAGAAAACACTGAGATAAAATGCAACTTTAAAGAACATATTTACAAATAATTAAATTCAAATATACATGTCTCAAAAACTAATAATAAAAATAACAAAGGTACCCTGAAGAACAATCCTGATGGCAAAAAGAGTTTAAGTATTTTAAGGAAAAGAGTTGGCTAAATTCTGAGGCAGTATCAAGGGAACCATGAGACACTTGTAATAAAAAGGATACATATTTTTTCTGTATCACCCCTTCTCTATATATAAGTAGGAAAGTAATAAACTGAAGAAATATTAGAGAAAAGATGGAGCTCACAGATGTTCCCTGAACTGTCTGTTCTACAATAGAAGCCCAGGAAAACCAGAATCAAGAGCTGGAAGTCTGAGTTGCACCAAGGCCTGGGTTCAGCCATGTTTCTCTGGCCCTGATTCCAGCAGGATGTCCCTATAACTCTGGTGCACTGGGGAAGTGGAAAGCCTTTTGTCATACCAACTCTGGCAAACCCAGGGGATAATTTTAACCAGCAAAGAAGGGACCCAGTCCTAGAAGAGCTGACCCACCACAAGCCATGCAGGGTTCTCTAAGGATGACAAATTCCAAAAGTGGTTGGCACATTTTGCAACCAGAAAGGTACATTTGTCTTTGGTATGCTGGGCTATCTTCTGAGAAAAAGAACAGAAAGCCCCGAAGTAGGACTCAGAGAAACAAGGCTTCCCTAGTCCAGAAGTGTTGACTATAAACCAGCTGTTCTCCTGCAATCTGAGGGCCTGTGGAGGATGACCTCTGGACCAAACTCTGGAGCAGGTCTTAACTGTCTGTTCTACGACAGAAGCTCAGGCCTACACTGTCCAATACAATAACCACTAGCCCCATGTGACTATTGACTACTTGGGCTGTGGCTAGTCTGAATGAAGGTGAGCTACTCAGGTAAGTGTAAAACACACACTAGATTTTGAAGCCTCAATTTGAAAAAATAATGTAAAGTATTTCATTAATAACTTTTTATGTTGATTGTACATTGAAATAATATTTTTGAACATATAGGTTAAATAAAACATTATTAAAATTGATTTTTCTGTGTCTTGCCACTTTTTGTTGTTGTTGTTATTGCAATTTGGCTGGGGCTGGATTCAAACTCGTCACCCTCGGTATATGGGGCCGGCACCCTACTCACTGAGTCATAGGTGCTGCCCCATCTTGCACTTGCCAAATGTAGCTACTAAAAAATTTTAAATTACATTTGTGTAATTTGAGGCTTGCATTATATTTCTATTGGTCAGCGCTGGTCTAGACCAGCAACATTTTTCTGTAAAAGACCAAATAGTAAATATTTTAGGCTTTTGTGACCATTTGGCCTTTGTCATAACTACTGGCAGTTATATTTCACAGATAATAAATGAATGAAAACTGTGGCTATGTTCTGATCAAACTTTATTTACAAAAACAGGTGGCAAGAAACTTTGGCCCACAAGGCTGCAGTTTGCTGATGCCTAGTGTAGACTAAGTTCAGGGTCTGTATTGAAAGGGTTTCTTCAGAGAATGTACTCTCTGGTATCAAGAAGCTAAGTTACACAATTGTCTAGAAGTTCTGATAACACAGCTGTGAGTCTAAGTCCCCAAAGAAACCAAGCTCCTATACGTCAGTGTGAAGGCATTGTCAATCTGTACTGCCAGGGGATGATGATAATAACATTTGGTAGCTGCAACTCCTGTCCTCTTGATCAGTGATGAGCTGGAGGAACCTGAGACAGGTGTCAATTGCTGCACAAAGGTCAAGAAATCTGACTGAGTGACTTCAACTAGATGATGTAAGGTGGGTAGCCCCAGTGTGAGGTCGACATCTATAGGTGGAAAGCCTACAAATAAGCCTTTAAATGGTTCCATTTTGTGAAGGCAAGTTTGAAGTCTTCTGTGAGTTAGAAAGGAAAAAAAAAACTGGATAGAACTCCATACTTGGCTAAAGGCCTGGTCACGTAGAAGTGATTAAAGGCCTGGCTTCCTGGGGGCAGGCAGGTACCTGTATATCTCAGGAATTTTCAGACTACTCCCTAAAGATGAATGACTGCCTCCAGATGATCTGTTAAAGGTCAAGCAATCAAACAGCTTATTCCCCCTGAGCCTTGTTTTGTGGTTTTGTTTTTGATTACTTCATGTAAGAATAGCTTTAGATAATGTTGGTGGAGTGGTTATCAGTTAATCTGTAGACCCTTAGTGGCCGGGCAGTGAGAGGCCTGGGACTAAGGTTTAAGTCATATGTTTATTGATTAGTTGTGTGTAGTATTGCCTATATAAACTTTGGTGGAAGAAATAAAGTTGCTGCATGTCACGAGAGAGCTACAGCCTTCTTTCTCCGCCATACAATTTCATTGCAGGTCTTAATCTCTGCGGCACCGCACCACGCAACTTTCACACAACAACATCCCATGCCAGAGCTCAACAATTTAATGCTTAGATGAGACAGGACTTGAATCACCTTTGCCATCCTGCGCCCCTTCAAGATCCCCGGTGCACCCTGGTAATGGTGAGACAATCAGGAGAGGCCTTAAATTCCTCAACTCAGATAATGAGGGAACTTCATGCAAGATTAACAATTTCATTTCCGCTTTCTCCTTTCTACCTGAAAATTCATTCTTCTTACCACAATCGAAATTATCTTTCTAAAATGTATATTCTGGTCATATAACTTCCCTGTTGAAATGCCCTTCAGGGGTTCCTCTCTGCATCAGGATAAAGTCCAAACTCCAAGGCTCTTTCTTCTCAGTCTCCAGCCCCTTTCCCTGTCCTCCAGCAGGGGCACTTCCTCGAATGCCCTTCTCTTCCCAGCCTCACTGCCTCTGCACTTCTGTTCTTTCTGCTGAGGTTCCCTCCCCCAGTTTGCTCCCCTGAAAAACTCTCACTGAATCTTCCAGACTAAATGTAGGCATCTCCACCTATGTGGAATACCCGTGGCCTTTCCAGTTCAAGCTGACCACTGCCTCCCCTGCATGCCCTCATCCCTTTCATTCTATACACTTTCAGAGCACTGACTGGGGACATGCTGGTCATCTTCCACTAACCTGCCAGCCCCTACCTACTGATGGCAAGGACTGGGACTTTCCTATTAATTCCCAGAACACAGCACAGCATACCTGGCACAAACTGGGCATCTGCTGAATATTTGAAGAATTATATTTTTTGCTGTTTGCTACTGAAATTGCCTCATTCTCTGGACTAGGCAGCGAAAGTGAATAAGGGAGAAAAACCAAAACAGCAGCACCAAGAGAGTTACACAATGGCACTATATTAGGAATAAGAGCCTCTGACAGTGACAGAGTGGCTGCTACAAGAACCACAGCTTAATTTCTGATATGGTTTTGATAGTCACTGTGTCTCCAACATGACAGATTCCATCTTTAGACACAGAATACCACTTTCTAAAAAAATTATCTTTTAGCATAGCTTTAGATCTATAACAAAATTACAAAATAATTCAGAGTTCCATGTACCCCATACTCAGTTTTCCCTATTTTTTTTTTTTTTTTGAGACAGAGTGTTACTCTGGTGTCATGGATAGAGTACCGTGGATAGAGCTCCCAGCAACCTCAAACTCTTGGCCTCAAGTGATCTTCTTGCCTCAGTCTCCCGAGTAGCTGGGACTATAGGCACCCGCCACAATGCCCAGCTAGTTTTTCTATTTTTAGTAGAGACAGGGTCTCACTCTTACTTAGGCTGGTCTCGAACTACTGAACTCAGGCAATCCACCAGACAGGTATGAGACACTGTGCTCAGTCAGTTTTCTCTATTATTAACGTCTTCAATTGTAGTAACTGCAGGATGGTACCTTTGTTACAATCAATAAACCAAAACTGATGTGTTGTCATTAACTACAGTTGATACTTTATTTAGATTTCCTTCCCCTCCACCCTGAAGATACCACATTATCTTTAATTGTCACATTTTCTTAGGTTCCCATTGGCAAGTTTCTCAGAGTTCTCTTGCTTTTCATGATCTTGATTGTTTTGAGGAGTACTGGTCAGACATTTTGTAAAATGTGTCTTAATTGGGATTTGTCTAATGTTTCCCATGATTAGACAGGGGCTGTGGGTTTTGGGGAGGAAACCCACAGTGGTGAGTTGTCATCTGCATCACATCACGTCATGGGAACATACTATCTAGATGGCTTATGACTATTGATGTTGACCTGGACCACCTGGGTAAGGTGATAGTAGTTAGGCTTTTCCACTTCTCTACTGGGAAGTTACTTTTATTTCTCCCTTTTCATACTCTCTGAAAGTAGTTCACTACATGCGGTTCACATTCAAGGAGCAGGGAAGTTATGCTTCCCATCCTGGAGGGCAAAGTATCTGCATAAATAATTCAGAATTCTGCATCTAGAGATCAGTTTCCTCTCCTCTCATTATTTACTTATTTCATCATTTATTTATAGCAGTATGGATTCAATGATAAAATATTTTATACTTTGAGTTATAATTAAATATTCTTTTATTAGTTTCGTTGCCTAAACTCTCACAGCCCTCGCCACGGGGAGTGCTTTCAATCGGCTCCAACATCTCTTCATTGCAGTGTGTTGCTCTGTTTTGTTTTCCATTAATAGCAACCCTTACTTTTTGGCACTATAAGACAATCCAGGATCATCTTGCTTCTTCCTGTCCCAATTCGGGAAGTAGCCATTTCTCTAAGGAGCCCTGGCTTCGTTCATTAGAGAATGATGTTAGCAAATAAGACGTTGTGCTGGGTGTGCAGTTTCCTTGCTTCTAGGCCTCCTCCACTGTCAAAGTGAGGAAATACATGTGTCCATTCCAACCCAACATGTGTCTAGAATATTTCTATAGGTATAGAGTACCAATGCTGACAACAAAGTCATTACTCGCCAGTGTACAAATCTCACTCTCTGACTTAAAAGGATATTTAAATTTTATAACCTAGAATTTTACTCCAAACCAAAAGAAGGAAAGAAGGGCTTTGGAACTATTTTGGTCCATTTTACATCCAGAATTATTATTATTTTTTTTATATCTTGTTTTATTTCACACAGTGTAACGTTTTCAAGTTTCACCCATGTTGCAACATATACCTAAACTTTGTCCTTTTTCACAAATGAAAACTATTCCATTGCACCGATATACAACAAATTGGTTATTCACCTGTTCCCGTCTTTTGGCTTTTATGAATAATCTTGCCATGAAGACAGGCAAAAGATGTCAGTGCTTTGGGGTATATATCTAGGAGGCGATGGATAGCTGGTGAGGAACTGCCAAATTATTTTCCGTAATGGTCACACAATTTTAGATCCACACCAACAATGTACAAAGGTTCCCATTTCCTTACATTCCTGCCAACACTTATTATTTTTCATATATATTCATTTATATATGAAAGAAAACAAAAAAAAGGAAAGAAAATAGTGACTAATTCTTACATCAATTGGATTCAATTTTGACCAAAGTACATTACTTAAACATTAATTTTTAACTCAACTTGTTAACATGTTGTTTAGAATATTGTATCCTCACTTATAAGTGAAATATGTTTGTAACAATATATTTTATAACAATATATTTTCTCCAATTTCAATATCAGGTGTATCTAAATCAAGTAGAATGATTTTGAAATATTTCTTCTTTTTCTATTGTCTATAAGATTTGGCATGATCTGTTTTTTGAAACTCTCCTTTACTTTTATTTATATAATATTAGTTGTCTATTTTTTGATACTTTGGAAAAAAAAATAAGACGTTAACTGATGACTTCATACTGAGCCTCAGAGTCAAAGCACTCTATACTGTCTTATTTGACAGTGTGAATGTTACTTTCTTGGCATTATTATTACTAATATTTGGATGCAGTAATTGTCTGTTTTCTTTTCTGAATGTATTTATCTTCGTTCATTCTTTACATGGTTTTTGTTTCTAGTCCTTATCTTAAACATTGTTATTGTTATTAAATTTTAAGCCTTTTAAATTCTGTGAAGGCAAAAAGTAGAAACCTAATTAACACATGTATATGTAAAAATAAAAATAAAAATAAACTAATTCAGCAAAGTTCGAGGTTACAAGATCCACACACAAAAATCAATTGGGTTTCTTTACACCTGCAATGAAAAATTCAAAAAAAGAAAGTAAGAAAAATTTTATTTACTATAGCATCAAAATAATTAAATAATTAGGAATAATTTTTTTTTTTTTCTGTAGAGACAGAGTCTTACTTTATCACCCTTGTTAGAGTGCCATGGCGTCACACTGCTCATAGCAACCTCCGACTCCTGGGCTTAGGCGATTCTCTTGACTCGGCCTCCCAAGTAGCTGGGATTACAGGCGCCTGCCACAACGCCCAGCTATTTTACTGTTTTGCAATTTGGCCGAGGCCGGGTTTGAACCCACCACCTTCGGTATATGGGGCCGGTGCCCTACTCGATGAGCCACAGGTGCCGCCCAATAATTAGGAATAAATTTAATGAAGAAGGTTAAAGACTTTGTACACTGAAAACCACAAGACACCACTGAGAGAAATTTTAGAGAAACCTAATAAGTGGAAAGACATCTCAATGCTCATGGAAAGGAAGACTTGATTTTGTTAAGATGTCAGTATTACTCAAATAAATCTATAAATTCAGTATAATTCCTATAAAAATTCCAACAGCTTTTTTTTTAAGAAAAGGAAAAGCTAATCCTAAAATTTATATGGATTTGCAAGGGGCCCAAAATAGCCCAAAAATTTTTTGAAAAAGAAAACAAAGTGGGAGGACTCATACCTCCCAATTTTATTTTATTATTATTATTATTATTATTATTATTTTGTAGAGACAGAGTCTCACTTTATCGCCCCCGGTAGAGTGTCATGGTGTCACACAGCTCACAACAACCTCCAGCTCTTGGGCTTACGCGATTCTCTTGCCTCAGCCTCCCAAGTAACTGGGACTATAGGTGCCCGCCATAACACCTGGCTATTTTTTTGTTGCAATTCAGTCGGGGCTGGGTTTGAACCCACCACCCTCGGTATATGGGCTGGCACTTTACTGACTGAGCCACCAGCGCCGCCCATACCTCCCAATTTTAAACTTAATAAAACTACATATTGTGGTACTAGCATAGTGACAAGCGTATAGACCAATGGAATGGAATTGAGAGTTCAGAAATAAACCCACATACATCTAAAGCCAACTGAGGTGTCATAAGGTTGCATCCTTACACCAAATACAAAAATTAACTCAACTTAGATCAAACTTCAATGTGCTCACTAAAACTATAAAACTGTTAGAAGAAGACAAAATGTTGTATCTTTGCCACATTAACACCAATAGCACAAGTGACAAAAGAAAAAGTAAATTAGACTTCAAAATCAAATTTTAAAATTTTGTACTTTAAAGACATCAGAAAGAAAATCAAAAAAATGAAAAGACAACCTACAGAATGGAAAAAATATTTGCAATTGTATAACTAACAAGAGTTTAATATCCAGAAAATATAAAGAATTCCTATCACTCTGGAACAAAAAGACAAAACAACCCAACTCAAAAAAATGGCTAAATGGCAAATAGGCACACACTCAACATCACTAGCCTTTACGAAAATGCAAATAAAACCCACAATGACAGACCACTCACTAAGCTGCCTGTAATTAAAAATGCACATCCAGAATTTTTTATTAGTATTTTTATTCCATTCCGTCCCTTCACCCACATGTCTGCCTGTTTCTCAGAGATAGTTCATTGAGTTGTAGTCACTTTCTGGTGGATGGTGTGCTAAAGCTGGTCAGAACTGCAGCTGCAGGCACCATCACCTCGGGAGACCTGTCACACTTATTTAATCAGCTAATGGACTTGGGGTGGAGCTGAGGCTGTTCAGCCTAAGGAATTTAACCTGGGGCTGCTGCTACTGTCTTGGCAATGTAGCATGTAAACTAGATGGGCTTTCTCCGGGTCCCTTGGACAAGGATGTGGAAGAGTCCTGTTCTGGGAGAATGTGGTCTCCCCCCTCACCCCCACCTCGAGCTCAGACCTCATGACCAAAACCCACTGGAAGGAGTCAGGGAAAGAGCAGCACTAATTAAAACTCTATGCCCAGCTGTCCCCAGTGCCCTCTGCCCAGCAAGCATGGATTGGACAATAGGCACCAGCTAGCCACAGGGATGCAGAGATGAGTTAGGCAAAGGGCCTGCCCTTAAGGAGTTCCCTCTGTAATACGCAAGACAGAATAAATACCCAGAATACAGTTTGATGTGTGGTATGTTAAAGCAACGCTTCTTGGCCTATGTCCACAGATGGATTTCAGAGCGTTCCCTGAAATGACTTATAAAATTTTATTCCTGCAGGACATTCCCTATTTGTTCCTCCACTGCTCCTTCTCTGCCCTGCCCTGCCTGCAGGAAGCTGACCCCTACAGACCCATCAGATGAGCTCACTGGCTTTTAGTTGGCTTTGGCTGAAGGGAAGTACTGCCAGGAAGTTGAAGAGAGAGAGAGAGAGAATAGGGATATTTATTTCTCTACCAGTGGCTGCATTCTTCCACCCAAGGCCACAGTCCCTTCTGGCTTCCCTCTTTTACAGTCACAGCTACAGCTCGTCCTGGTTCCCCGTGGCCCTTCAGGCTTGGGGGTAGCAGCTGTTCCCTGTTTCGTGCTTCACCATCCCTTGTTGTAGTCCCTAAATCCTGCTCCTATCTTTGCAAACAGTGCCTACATCAAACTTCTTTTGATCACCTTGAGTATGCAGAATCCTGAAAATATGTGAATCAGATGCATAACAAGGTCTATCACTCAAAAGAGGTAAAGAATGCACTTCTCAAAATGCAAATCCAATCAAGTTATTCCCCTGCTTAAATCCTTCACTGGTTTTCCACTTCTCTTAGAATAAAGACCAAACTCCTTAATGTGGCCCATGAAGTCCCATTCCCTCTGCCTCTAATTGCACCCAAACACCCTTCTCTTGCTCTCTGGACCCCTGGCCACTTTTTGGTTCTGCACTGTGCCAGATTCCCTCCGGCCTCTTCCTCTGTCCGCAGAGGCTCCCCCATCTTCTCTCCTCACTCTCCAGGCTTTCCCTCAAATGATTCTTCCCAGGACCTTCTTTTAATCCAGTCCAGGTCAATTTCCTTGTCCTGTGCCCAGTAGGACTCAGAATCCTTCCTTAAAAGCTCTAAGGAATCTCAGCTTGCAACATACTTTTATGGGGTTATTTTACTAATGTCAGCTTCTCCCACTTAACTGCAAGCTCCATGAGGGATGGAGACATGCCTGTTTCTGCTCATCACTGTGTTCTCAGCACCCAGCACAATGAATGATGCATCAGGAATGCCCATAAGTATTTATAGAGAAGTGACTGACTGACAGTGATTTTTGAGTCAGACCATGAAGGGTCAGTCCGCCAGGACGTTCAGGCCAGGAGTCTAAGAGTCCACCTGAGGTCTTCAGACTGGTTAGCCCACTCAACACAGCCTGCTCAGTATGTCTCCTGTGGATTTTTTAAGGCAAGCCAAAGTTGCCCTCCTCCCCCCATCCCTTTCCCAACCACAAGATCAAAATAACCCAGAAACATTACCTCCACATCAAGGGTGAGTATGAACTCAAACTGGTTATAAAACTCCTTGGGGCTAGGCAACTGGTACTCCTTGGCTGTGCTCAGGAATGTCTCAATGTCATTCAAGGCGATGTCAACTCCCTCTCGAGACTGGTACTTGTCTACAGCTTGGGAAGCCAGGAGGTAGATTCCTGCCTCGCACCATCGACTGACCTTTTGAAAAGACAGAGAGCCCCGTGTGCTTAGCCTGCCCACAACTCCGAACTACCACAATTCTCAAGCTACCTGAGCTCAGAAGGGGACTAAAAAGATTGAGACAATGGGAAATTGTCATGAGTTGAAAGCATAAAGTTTAAGAGTCTAACCATTGCAAATAAAACTGTGAGGTGGACAAGTCCAAACCCATTTTACATCTGTCCACTTCTTAAAGGATTCCATCAGTAAAATGAATCATATAACATTCCTCTCTTTTCCACCATCAGTAATTGCTGTATCTTCAGGAGAGAGTTAAATATTTCTAAGGCTGAGCTAACCATACAGAAATGCAGTCAATGGCTTTTTGCGTTTATCTGCTAGGCCACTTGTCTTGCCTCCTAATTGGTTACCCAGAACACAGGGTGATTAATGATGCATTCGACCTGGCCCCTACATTTTCTGGGGGAGAGAATGTCCCTTTGAAAACACTACTTTCCTCTTTGGATTCCGGGGTGATCTATATTTGCATTTATTTACCTTGTCTTTTCTAAAAAGCACTCGTGAATGGAAAGCTTTGTAATTCAGCACAGCAACATTCAAATTTTCTACATAGTGGGATGAAATCAGACTTCTGCTACTTATACCACGTGTGGTCTTAGGGAGTCATTTGTAAATTCTAAAAATTCAATTTTATAAAATATTTTTCTTTGCTTTTTTTTTTTTTAGACAGAGCCTCAAGCTGTCACCCCAGGTAGAGTGCCATAGCATCACAGCGCACGGCAACCTCCAACTCCTGGGCTCAAGCCATTCTCCTGCCTCAGCCTCCCAGGTAGCTGGGACTACAGGCAGCTGCCACAGCGCCCTTTGCCCGGCCTGGGCTGGATTTGAACCCGCCAGTTCAGGTGTAAGTGGCTGGCGCCTTAGCTGCTTGAGCCACAGGGGCGGAGACTTCTTTGCTCTTTTGAATCCTACTGAGGTCCCTGAAAAGAAAGACCGGGGACCCTTTTGCTATCTGGATATTTATATGGAAAGCAGCTTTCAGTGCAAATACACCTGCATTTCCATTTACTGTGTGATCTGCAACACAATATAAAATAACTGCACAGAAAGGAGAAAAACATCAAAAGGTGATACTCCTGAGTAGTTATCCCTAAACAGAAAAATAACAAGCAACTTAAATGTTTGTCTTTATTTTTTTTCTTAACTTATCTAACTGAATATGTACTACATTTAGAATAACAAACAATAATAAAGATATTTCAACAGTAATGATTACCCCTGCGTAGGGATGGGGATAGTGGATGTGAACATGTCCATGAGTTACTTTCTCCTCCTGCTTCCTACATTTTTAATTTTCAGAATACTGTGAAACGTGCTTTGGTAAAGACTCTGAAAGGTGTCTCTTTACATGGCATGCCGACCTAGATCTGTATGAAACATTGTGCTGTGTCTTCAGAGTCACACTGGCTACTTGCTTCCCATACACACATACCAGGCGAGTATTGTAGGAGCAGGAACAGAGTCAGAAAACCAGCAGCGGAGCCTGCAGTGAGCTCAGCATGCAGAGCAGGCTGCCCACTGGCCCCTCTGAGCCACTTGCTTCTGGAACAACTATTTCATTAACATTAAAATGCCTTTGGCAATGGGCTGATGTAAACAGCCTGGGTGGGTGCACACAGCCATGGCAGAAACAGCTGTGGCAATGCAGCATGCTGACTCATAGCCATTGCCCACATGCTGCCTGGGAACAGCTGACAGGGAAGGCTCCAGAAGTCACTGCTCCTGCTGACCGGGAACACAGCCCCAGGGCACCTCCAAAGGGCAATGGGCTCTGTGTATCCCTCTCCCTGTGCTCACGGCCTTGCTGTCTAGCCTGAGAAGCTCTGGGGTTGGAATGTGGCAGTCCTGATTTCAAATCTGACTTCTGCTACTTACACCATGTATGGTCTTCGGCAGTCATTTAGCCCAGGGTTTCTTAGATTTGTACCTGCACCACTTGCACCAGAATCACTTGGGCCCTTTACTAAAATAGTGATTTAAGTACCATCTCAGACCTATTGCATCTGAGTCTCTGGGGTGGAATCAGGGAATCTGCAATTATAAACAGACCACTAAACGATTCTCCTATATTAAATAACACCTGTTGACTTGGCCGTGCTGAGTATCAGTTTCTGCCTGTGTCCAAGAAGGCCATCAATTGCCTTCCTCGCAGGTTATCTTGAGGATAAAATAGATGATATAATTGTGCTCCTTATTCGAATGGAGCAGGAGCTCAACAAATGGCAGAGGTGTGTGACAGTCGCTTATCCTTACTTAACCTTCTCCAAAGGACTCAACAATCCCTTGCCTTTATCCAGGGGAAGCACTCTGCAGACAGTGTTTGTTTCTCTGCTCACCTAAAAGGGAGTCAAGAAATATTCCTCCTCCCCCTGGGGCCAGGCCAAAAGAAACTTTTCAAGGCTGGTTCCACACAGAGGGAAATGGACTTCTGTTAATTTTATGGGGTGTGGTGGGATGGCTGGGGCATTTTTTTTTTTAACCTTCAATAACCCTATGACCTAAAATCTGCACTTCTGAATACCTGTAGCCTACTTTTTCGCATAGAGTACTTGATCCTTTCAGCAATCACATGAGGCAGGAAGGACAAGAATAAGTAAAACTGCTTTACAGAAAATCTTGCAGACATCCTGTTCATCTCGGTTTTGCTCACCTTGTCTAGCTGTCTATGTAACTCCAAGGACTTTCCTAAAATGTCGTGTTTTTTCTTGTTTTCGTTGATGAAGTCATCACAGAGGTGTCTAAGTTCCACACACCTGGGCCTGATGGAGTCCACTGCATAATGGTGGCTCTGGATGAGCTGGTCCCCAGCCAGTGCAAGCAGCTGGGCCTTTTCCAAGGACTCCTATGAAATGAACACCCACAGCCAAGTGTCAGCAGTCAGGGCATTGTGAGGCTGTGACTGCTGGGCACTGTGCGCTCCAGACTCAGAGGGAGGAGGCGGAGAGGCTGACCCAGGTCTCTGCAGGGGAACCTGAGAAAGCTTTGTGGTATTTCTAGGTCCCCAGGAAGTTGAGCCCAGTCCAGGGTCACCTACACTCTGAAGAACAGTAGTCAGTCATTCAGGTATTTGTTGAGTTCTGAGCTAGACACGGAGGACATAATAGTGTTAACAACAAGCCAGGAATTTTCAGTCTAAGGGAGAACTCAGTTACTAACTAAATGATACAGAATCATTAAATTATTAAAACTGTGATAAGCTCTAGATTTTTCTAGGATGGAAAAATCATAGAGTATTATAACGCACATAATAAGAGACTTTGAATGCCCCTATTAACTGAAGGAAGAAGGACAGATACTTGGCCTAGAGGACAGTGGGGGAAGGAGAGTGAGCTGAAGTTGAGAAACTGGTAAAGATCTGATCCGGGCAACTCAATGGCAGTCATGACTATTACAAAATAAGCTTGTCTAGACCCATGGCCCAGCCACATTTCCTACTTCTTTCTACAGGGCTTGCTCTGTTCTGACCACATGTGCTGTGTTTTCCTGTTTTTAAGCATTCATTCATTCATTCGTCACAGATTACTAAGGATCTACGGTGTGCCAGGCACTGTTACAGGTGCTGGGGTTTGGTGATATAGCAGGCAGAAATCCCTGTCTTCATGGAGCTTACATTTTAATGGGAGGCATGAACCATGAACCATTAAATAGATAAGTTTTATAGTTTCTTAGATAGTGATGAACGCTATGGAGAAAAACAAAACAGGGAGTGCAATGGGGAGCTACTATTTTAAATCAGATGGTGAGGGAAGGTCTCATGTAGAAGGTGCTACCCGAGCCGTGCAGAAAACACACAGAAAGCTGATACTGCTATCTCTAGAAAGAAAGGCCCTCTGTTGGCATCCAGGAACTCAGATTTGGGGAGAGTTCCTACTATTCCCTGATATAAACAGTTCACTGCACCTAACCCATTTGTGCAAACAACGCAGTTTACGATGAACACCTGGGTTCCTCCTGGATTTTGGAGTTTGGGTACACAGGCAGATGCTGCCTACACGACCAGCCGCCAGCTCTGGCCACTGAGCTCATGAGCTTCCCTGGTAGACAGCATTTCACATGTGTCCCCAGAACCCACAGAGGGGACAGTAACATGTGTCCTATGTGACTCCCCTGGGAGAGGAGTCTTAGAAATCTGTGCCTGGCTTCCTCTGGACTTTCCCCTTTGCTGACTTTGCTTGGCATTTTTCCCATCCTGATAGATGATAACCCTGAATGTACCCACCTGCAGAGCCCTAGGAATCCTCCTACAAATCTTCAAATCTGTATATTGTCTTGGGAGCCTTCAATACAAGCGCAGAGACCTAAAGTGAGGGATAAGCCATACAGTGCCTGGCAGTGAGGTTGAGGGCACATGCGACAGTACAAGTTGTAGGAAGGAGGCCAGTTGGCCAGAGCAGAGGGAGCAAGCAGGAAAGGGGTAGAAGATATGATTGAAAGAGAAAGAGGGAGATCGACGGGAAAGGCCTTGCGGCCACCACAACCACTTTGCACTCACAGTGACGTGGGAAGCCACTGGAGGGTTTCCAGGAGAGGAGCTCACTAAGGTTTTGGAAAGGATTGCTCCAGCTGCAGTGGTAAGAATGGCAGAGCAAGAGGAAAAGCCAGGAGACTAGGTGGAGGCTACTGCAGTAATCCAGGTGAGAAATTACTCCCCGACCACTGCTTCTCAAGTCACTCCCCCAACCCACCCACCCAGACCCTCTCTCTCACTTCTGTTTTTAAATAGCACTTACCTCTACCTGAAATTGATTTGCTTTGTTTACTATATGATTCCTCCCTCCCCCACCCACTCCCACTAACATGGAAGCTCCATGAGAGCGCAAAATAGCAATGGCTGTCAAATCAACAAAATGAATGGGTGAGTCAAGGAGCTCCATGCTGCAATGGTCTGCTTGGCTGTAACTGTGTGAAGTAACATGGACCACAGACGCCAGCTGCATTTCTGAAGGCTTCCTTGCTGTCCTCCACATCCAGACTGTTGACAAAGCAGCAATTCTAACACTATATCACTTCCAAGCTTCATATGGTTGCTTGGTCCTCCAAGGTCTTCAGGAGAAAGTTCAAACTCCTGAGCAGAGTATACAGCACATTCCATTCATTACATAGCTCATTCCTTAGAGTTCATCTCAATAATTCTTCCTCCACTTCCCTCCACTCCATTCTCTGTTACAACTATATTAAGGACCTATTTATAGTTCCCAAAATATTCAGGCAGGCTCAGATCTCTATGCCCTCTCCACCTAGAAAGCCCCATCACTCTACCTAAACCACCTTTCAGAGTTTGCTTTCTCCAGAAAACTGCCTCTGTGCTTCTCTTGACCAGAGTATCTGTTGCACTATTATGTGACTGCTGATCTGCTGTCTGCACTTGCTGTAGACACTTGTGGACATTCAACTCACAACAGGGCATGGCACATCTTGGGTGCTTAAGAATAACTGATTGGTATGCAAAACAGAGAGGAGTAATGATATAGAACTAAAGTGGCTCAGTACAAGAATGTGGAGATCAATACCCAGAGCTCTTGTTCTCAACAGCAACGTCTCAGATACACTGGTCAGCACCCCTCAAAGGAGCTTAGAATGCTAATTCCTTGCACGATGATTTTTGACTGTTTTATTCACTGGTTTGTCTGTAGCACTTAGAATAGTAGTCAGCATGGTAGGAGATCAGCAAGCATTTGCAGAATGAATGAAAAGTGAGGGAGAGACCCTACTAGCACTGCTGAGCCCCTGCAGACTGAACTCAGGAAATATCCCACAGCACAGAAATTGACCTCACAACCTGTGATGAAAACAATAGCTCACATTTACTGAGAGCTCACTCTATGCCAGGAGCTGTTCTGAATGCTTTGCGCCTCATGACAAGCCCTTTGAGACAGGTACTCTTTTGCAAAGGGAAATGGAGGCACAATGGACAAGCTCACCCAGGTAGAAAAAAGAGAAGCCAGGCTTCAATCCTGAGCAGGGTGTCCCCAGAATCTGGCTCTGACCACCACATGCAGAGACAAAGACTGTGCTTGTTCTGCCTAAGCTCAGAGACCTCATTTGGTTGCCTGAACCTATCTGACTTCAGTCAAATATAGAAACATGAAAACTTGGCAAGAAAGTCTCTGTTCACTTTTTCCCCCCCAAGTTCAGTTGACTAACATATTAAGAGTGCCTCAGAGTTTTCTGGGTCCAAGGAAATTCACCACAGGATTACTTCCAAATTGCTCCATGGTGATCACAGTCTGACTTTCCTTTAGCATCGGTACCTCATCCTTTAGAACAGTATTTAAAACATTTGAGATGTCAGAAGAAAGATGTAAGAGGTCCAACATCCATAAAGACAACTTAGAAGCAACACTAATTCAGCCACTGTGAGATCAGAAGATCACAGTTATGGAAATGAATGGGCAAAAAAAATCACTTCTGAGTACTGATCACTGCCCTGCTTGAGGTACTGAGTCCTTACCATGCATCCAACTCATTTAGTCTCCATAGGTCTGTACAGTAGGATTATTACAGATGAGGAAACTGTATTCAGAAAGGCTGAGAAACTTGACTAGAGTCACAGAATTGGAAGTTGGTAGAGTCAAAAGTTGAATCCAGCTCATTCTGGTTCCAAAACTTATGTTCTTGCCACCTACTAGCTCACTGGGCCTCCCTGCATGTGCTGTGAAAGCTTTATTGTGATAAAAGCTTATTTTTCCCCCAAGGAGTCTACTACTATGACAGATAGAAAAGAGTGTCTATTATGAGAGAAAATGGTAAGAAAGAGGGTGATGCCACCGTATCAGGGAATTGAGAATTAACCCATAGATCATTCCATGGGAATGGGATGTATGTATGGAGCAGTGCACAAGATGAAACAAGAGAAGCTGAAAGTTAATGGTTACTGAAATTGAACAATGGACACATAGGTTTTCATTGTACTAATCTATCTGCTTCTCTGTGTTTGAAAATTACACACACACACACACACACACACACACACACACCTTAATGGCCTGTGCTCCTTCTTGGACATATGAGCCTTGGGAGGACAGGTCAAGGCTGAGATCAGGTTTGTTTCCTCACCTTGCCCTGGTCTGTTCTCATCACCAAAGGTCTCTGCATGCTTCATAGCCAAAACCCTACAGAAATTCTACTTTTATAGACCTATTAGTAGTTGAAGCCACTGTTTCTCAGAATCAGGAAGGAGTATTAAAAGCTTACTAAACCCTCAAGCAAGAACAAGATAAAGACCAGGCCAAATTCACATGCAACAGGAGTCTGGTTAGTAAGTTGGCTTGGAGATTACTTGTGAGGATGATGTCACTGCACAGGGTGAGGAAGCTGGTGACCACCCAGAACAACTGTGTGGCTATGCTAGGAAGGCAGTCTGATAACATGATGCCTCCAGATTTGTTTTCATTTCTTAGAATTGCATTGGCTATTTAGATCTGCACATTAAACCCTAAGCTGATATTTGGTAGATTACAGCCAGGCACCACTTTGTTCCTTTTACATTTTGAAGGACAAATGAAAAAACTAACTGAGCCCAAATCAATCTGAAGAAAAGATGCCTCTTGAAAATCTGAGAGATGGCATATTGAAAAAAGGGTCAGGCATCAAAGAAAATGAAATACTTTGGAATATATCTAACAAAGGATGCAAAGGATCTCTACAGAGAGAACTATGAAACCCTGAGAAAAGAAATAGCTGAAGACATTAACAAATGGAAGAAATTACCGTGCTCGTCGCTGGGAAAATCAACATTGTTAAAATGTCCATACTACCTAAAGCAATGTGCAGATTTAATGCAATCCCCATCAAAGCACCAATGGCATACTTTGAAGAACTTGAGAAAATAGTTTTTTTGTTTCATATGAAACCAGAAAGACCCCTAAATAGCCAATGCAATTCTAAGAAATGAAAACAAATCTGGAGGCATCATGTTATCAGACTTGTAAGTTATATTACAAGTTTATAGTGATCAAAATAGCATGATATTGGCACAAAAATAGAGATATAGACCTATGGAACAGAACAGAGAACCTAGAGATGAAACTAGCCTCTTATCGCCATCTGATCTTAAATGGTACTGGGAGAACTGGATAGCCACGTGTAGCAAACTAAAACTGGACCCACACCTCTCGCCATTTATAAAAATTGACTCACAACAGATAAAAGATTTAAATCTAAGATAGGAAACAATAGAACCACTAGAATAAAGTGTGAAAAAAACTCTTAAGGGGATCTGCCTGGAAAAAGATACTATGAACTCACAGCGGGCTAGTCCATCTGGTTCAAGAATTTTGCCCATGAAAGAGGAGTCCTGGGTTCACAGGGCATTCCTGTGTCCCGCGACCACAGATTCCATCCCTAGCTCTGGTCAGCTAAAGTATCAAGGACTATGAATTGAAGGAGGTGGGTAGAAGACAGAATGTGATACATCACCACAATTCAAAACACAATGCAAAGCACCTTCCATGGCTTTCGGTTCTATCGAGAATCTCACCAGAGATCCCCAGGCCCAGGTGGGCCACCTGGGCTCTGCACATCTCTCCCACCTCATTTCCTCCCACTCAGTGCGTTATAGCAACTTCCCCTGAACTCACCAACCTCATCCCCACTTTCAGAGCTTTGCGCTTGCAGCTGCCTCTACTCTGATGCTATTCCTCAAATATTTGCAAGCATACATAGATCCCACATCAAAGATCACCTTCTCAGAAAGGCCTTTCCAGACAACCCTTGCTAAAGTAGCACCCCCAGTCACTTCCTATCAAATCTTATTTTTGGGTGTATTTCACAGGTCACTACCTGATGTTATTATTTATTTTTATTGCTTTTAATAAACCGCCTCTCTCCAGCAGAATGTAAGCTCCATGAAAGCAGGGTCCTGACTGTCTGGTTCACCACCACATCCACAGAACCTAGGAAAGAACTACCAGGTGTCAGGAATACCTCCTGATGGGACAGTAGTCACCTTCGTGTTGATATGAAGGCATTTTTATTGAGGCATTTTTCCTCTTAATATATGAATCTATATAAGCAAAAATATATTCTCTATATTTAATAAGACATTCTTTTGAAAGAAATAAAATTACATAAAATTGGGGCTGTCCTGGAGAATCTATTTCACATATATGAAATTCCACTGCTGGATAAATGTTTCTGATGACTCATGTGTCTTCAGCACTAGTGTAGCTGTCAAATGATCCCTGATAACAGAAAGACCACTCACTAGGAAAGAATGAGAATCCTGGGTAAGGATCAGGGGGGTGTACAAGCAGGGTCGTGTGTTCACACATGTGCAGAAGTACCTCCAGCTCAGAATCTGCAACTGACAGCCGTTAGAGCCATGTGGCCTCGGTTTATATTTGTTTTGTATCGTTCACTGCAGGTACATCTCCAACAGTAATGTGTACCATCACCTGGGGAATCTTATTAAAAGGCAGATTCTGATTCTAAGGTGGGCCCTGAGATTCTGTATGTCTGACAAGCTCTCATTCAGCTGCCATCCATGCTGCTGACCAGAGGCTCATACTTGGAGAAGCAAATCTCTAGTATTACAGAAGTGTTATTTCAGAAACATCCCTTGAGAATGGCTTAGGAAGGAAGTACTAACCACAAGAGATGGTTCCCAAGAGAGAAAAACATAGAGAACCTAATTTTTCAAAAGAAAGGAACTTGTCTGTAATGTAACACCTTTGTAAGGACTAACTGTAAGCACTGACTTGTATGCAGATCTGGGAAACTAATTCTGGTATGAGAATTGTAAAATAAATATTCTTCCACAAGTCTCATATTTATAACTCTTGAGGCATGAGAAAGAAGAAAGGTATGGGCGGCACCTGTGGCTCATCGAGTAGGGTGCCGGCCCCATATCCCAAAGGCGGCGGATTCAAACTTGGCCTTGGCTGAACTGCAAAACAGAAAAATAGCCGGGCGTTGTGGCGGGCGCCTGTAGTCCCAGCTCCTTGGGAGGCTGAGGCAAGAGAATCGCCTAAGCCCAGGAGTTGGAGGTTGCTGTGAGCTGTGTGACGCCATGGCATTCTATGGAGGGGGATAGGGTGAGACTCTGTCTCTACAAAAAGAAGAAGAAGAAGAAGAAAGGTATGCCAATTCCTTGTAGCAGAAGAACAATGTTGTCCAAATTCCCCCTGTCTAACCATCTTGCTCTAGGAATAAAACTAATTTCTTTTCTTGTTTCCTCTTTTCTGGTTTCCTCCTTCCTTACTACCACCAGCCCCCACCACACCATCGGTCCCCGGTCCCTGGTCTCTGGGGGCAGCTCTAAGCTGATTGGTGAGACTCTGGCATAACTGATCTGGAGGGTCATGTGACCTTCTCCCACTGAGCTACTGACCCCATAAGAGGGCAGTGCTGGCTCAGAGTCCTCATCCTACCAGAGCTTCCAGCCTTAATTGTGTGCTCTGGCACCTTCGATAGAAGGCTGTGCTCCTGGCATTATTTGTTAGGGCTGTTAATTGGGCACACTTCCTTGGGGACCTGGGTGGTGTGGGTGTTTGAAAGGCAGGATTGTGCATTCCTGAGTCCTTTAGCAATTTTCCAACAGCCGTGGTTGGACAATATGACTTCTCCCTAGTACACAAAAATGTCAAAAGACAAACCTGGCCTTTTTCCTCCAATTTTTGGTGTTCCTTAATGAGTTGCTCCACGTGTGTCACACTGCCTCCAATGCTGGTAAACTCTGCTTGCTCTTCCAACAAATTATCCAGGGCAAGCTTAACCTACAAGATACATTAGCACAGTGCAGAAGTCAACCAACACACATTCCTCAGGAGGTACAGGTTTATTACGCTAAAAGGAAACGTAAAAATCCAAAAAGGATTCAGAACTGGTATATATAGCTAGAGATTGCCCCCCCTCCCTTTTCACAGATCATTAACTTTCAGATTAAGCTGGGGATGCAGAAACAAATGTAGAAGGAATTTTAGAGCTAAATTCAACAGATTATCAATCAAAAATGAAGATAAGATGTCACATGTGACAACAAGAAAATGGGGCTCTAAAACATTGCTACTCCATTGAAAAGGAGAGAAAGGCGACGGAAGAGACTGTGTCCATTCATTGATACATTCATTCACCTTGCCCCCAGCGGAAGGGACTGTGTTCATCTGTTTCCTGGCCAAGGAAGCCATACACCTATATATATACCCTGAGACTAAAAGCCTAAAGGGGGAGACAAGGAAATACCGGGAGAGAAACGGAGAGAGCCTTTCTCTCCCCACTTGAGTTCTCTCTCTCTACCAGGAGCTTTAGTGTTTTCTGTATTCTTTTCCGTAAATAAATTCTATCTTACTACTGGAAAAAAAAATGCCACGAAGGCTATGTTAAACAGTTTGATGAAAACATTTCAGATTGTATATGAAACCAGCACATTGTACCCCTTGATTGCACTAATGTGCGCAGCTGTAATTAAAAAAAAAAAAAAAGAAAAGGAGAGAAAGGGGCTGGGGAGAAGGGTTCTGTGAAGAATCAAGGACATGGGAAGAAGCCTAATTGTAGAGAAGAGAGAAACCCAACTCCAAAGATTCTGAGGGGGCAGAGAAAACCAGAAAAGAAAGTTATATTAAGCAAGAAAACCATACCTTACAAAAATTGTGCTCAAAGTGCTGTAGTTGTAGGCACTGGTTAAGCTTCTCATGATGCTCGGACCAAAATTGACTTAAGGCCTTTTCTGTTTCATCCAACTGAACTAACAGCCTTTTGAGAAAGAATGAGGCAGTGATATTAAGTTAGCATTTGTTTCCGCAGGCATCTGTATGCAACACAGATGTTTTCTATCATTGTCATTAATTGCGGCAATCACCTTATCATGAAAGTCTGTGTCACCTATGCCTTTTAAATTGTTCAGCAGGGCCCCACACCATGCATTTTCCAGCCAGGACATCCACAGTGCAGGCAGAAACATCCTTTCAGGTGCAGGTGCTATGCTTTAAAATGTGCCCCAGGGGACTACCTTTGTGCCTTCTATTTCCACCCAAGACTACATGCACAAAAAGCACAGCACCAAAGCAAACTATTATTTAGAAATGAAACTCAGTAAATACTACATATCCTTGAAATACTGGGATGGGAACATATTATATACATGTAAGAGGAGAGAATGGAATTCTCATAAAGGTAGGTGGATTCCAGATGGACACAATCTTCTTTCCTTTGTTGTCTCAAATATTATTCTTTCTTGGCCCCACCAACTTCCAAGAGTAGCTGTTCTAGTCTGTTCCCGGCTGTTTCACAACATCTAGGACTACCTACTATTTCTGAATAGCATATTCCACTCCACTCACTCACCTTTCCATGGTAACAACATTCTCAAGTTCATTGGGATTCAGTTTGCTGGCAGCATTTATGACTGCTGGTTCTTGGATACATGACAGCAATGTGGCCCCCTGCTTCCCAAGCAATTTCAGCTCATTCTAGGGAAAGAAAAATGTAGTCTCTCTTAGAAGGAATTAGCAAAAACAAATTCTTTGTAGATTTGAGGTGAGGAAAGTGGTAGATTAGCATATTTTTTATTTAAGGAATTAATGAAGTAAAATGAGCTTTAAAATTAATTAACTTATCTTTAATGGATAATACCTATGTATGATACAGAATATAAAGTACACAAAAGGATGTTTAAAAAAAAGAAAGTCTTTTGTCCCCCAGCCTGTCCACTTTTCCTTTCCAAAAGTGACAGTATTTTTTGTTTGAATCTCAAGCTGTTGTAAATTAAAACTGGTTAATAAAATCTGGTTCTAATTCAAGATACTGACCAGAAACAAGAAAATGACAGATATTGAATGTCAAGAAAATGTCAAGTAATAATAATGTATCAATTGCTAGTTGTCCATGAAAATACTTTACCTAATCTCATCAATGAATACCTGCTTCTCCTTCTATAAGCCAACCAACTGTGGTCTTAATTATTAAAGTTTATTAATTATTAAAGTTTGGCAGAGAAGGGCAGCAACTTCAGTTCTACACGGAAAGGTTTATACTTCCAAGGCAACTATATTCTGCTCTTTTAACATGGGGATTTAGAGCTTTGTAACTGGGGAAGTCTATTTACTTCCAAATCCTTAGGAAGTCAACATTTGGTTCCTGGATCACAAGTACACCCTTGAGCAAGATTTAAGTCAAAGGATCACTTCTTTGCACGTGAACACTGAAGTGTTCTTCTATGTCCAGCCACCTCTGCAGCCTTCACACAAACTGGAGCTCATTCCCTGGGGGAAGACTTTTGTGCTTCCCAGCTCTGTCCACACAGTAGTCCTGGGCCCTGTCAACCTCACGCCTTTGTTTCCTGCCTCCCATTTCTCTCCAGAATTTCCCCTACAAGGGCTATCTACTTTATACCCTGCCTCAAGCTTGTCCCTGAATGTGGCTGATGATAGACTTGCCTTCTCTGAGACAGCTGCTTCTCAGAGTTCTCTGGACACCCCTCTGGCTCTGTCCACACCAGGTAACGCTCCAGGTCAACCACTTGGCTAGCACTCCTGCTGGGAATGGGATATATCCTTTCTTTTCCACTCTCATGTGTTGGCCCTCTTTCCTTCTTATCTCATCAATGCTCATTAAGTATTTGTAAGTTGGATAAATTAATGATAGTCTAAAAGAAATCAGGTTGCAGATGAATAAGACAAATTAGATATGATGGCAAAAATGTACTTAAGAGTCAAATGGCCTTACCCTTTCCCTCCTCCCACCACCAAAAAGGATTCTGGCTTTCCCCACGTGGTTTCTTAACTGCTCCCAGGTTTCCAGCAGGATTCTGGCATTATCTATCTATTTGGCATTATTTATCTATTCATATTCACTTTTATGGCAGAGAGTTGGGCAGAAAGGCAGAGAAGCCAAAAGAGAAGGGGTGCATTTCCAGGGCAAAAGGACACATCAGAGGAGAAGCTAGGGAGAGGGTTCGACTGCAGAGTGTGGGAACATGTGTGGGTCAGAGAAGGTGACTCTTCAGAAGTGATGTCATACACTGTGTATCCCCTTCACACTGTTAAAAAATACAAGCAAACACTGTGACCTGGTTACTGCTTTGGGACTGAACTACGTGGTCAGCTTGAGTAAATTCATAAAAACGTACCATAAACACAGAAGGAACGATGAAGGACCTTGGAAAGAGTAAAGGTAAGTTGCCCGGCCCAAAAAGAAAAGTTTCAGTTTCCATGGAAACAAAATATACTTAGTCATTTGGGGTTTTTAACCTTTTTACTGCCAGCACCCATGCTGCAGGAGAAGCTCAGGGCACTGTCTACTGGAACACCCTTTCTGGGAGTTTCCTTTTTCTGTGCAGCCAGGGTCCTGCTGTGACAGGGCAGGACCTGCCTATAAACTGAGAGTGAGCCCAAAGCACAGTCTCAGAAAGCAGGAGCCACCCTAGGAGAAGGATCTAATTTGCAGAAGAAATAGAGGTGCCCAGGTGCTCTGGGCGCTTGCTCTCACTCTTCTCAACAGTGGAAATGTCCCTGGTGGGATAGATGTGTCTGCCTCTCTCTTTCACCAGGACCTAGCATCTCCCAGCAGAGGCTGACACTGGTTGTGTGCACGTACTCACAATTCCTTTCAGTGAAATTACAGAGAAAATAGGCTCCAAAGCTTAAGTGCCTGCAATCTGATTGGACAGAAAATAACACTCTTGAAGTTGAGAGTACGCTTTGACTGTATGACTACATTGAGATCTGAACTGTGGCTCAGCCTGAGGGAAAGGAATTTATGCTTCTAAAGAAGAGCCTTCTTTAAAGTCATCAGTTTGCTAAAAAATTTGATAAGATTATTCTGTGAATGTTTTCTTTCGGGGTAAACCGATGGTTTGATATAGCAGCAAGGCCACAAGAAAAGAGATTCTAGTGCAGTGGTTCTCAACCTGTGGGTCATGACCCACAGGACCTGTATTAAAGGCTTGCGGCATTAGGAAGGTTGAGAACCACTGTGATCTAGTGGAAGATAATTTTGAACAAAGTAGGAACAACTCCATAGGGAATTAGCAAATGAGGCTGTAAAAATTTTCCACTTCCATGGATCTCCTCCCTATTTTGATTGGTTGTAGAGGCAGGTAGGTGCTCATCTGGATCTAGGATGCCCAGGGGAAAAGGTTTCAAGAAATCAAGCCATGGTAGTGCCTGTGGCTCAAAGGAGTAGGGCACTGGCCCCATATACTGGAGATGGCAGGTTCAAATCCAGCCCCAGCCAAAAACTGCAAAAAAAAAAAAAAGAAAGAAAGAAATCAAGCCAAATGTCCTAATGCTGTATTAGCTGTTGAAAAAAAAAGGAAAGAAATTCTCCAGGCTTGCAGAAAAAAGTAAATCCTATGCTGTAACTTTTATAGATTTTAAATAGATTTGAAAGCCCATTGTTCTGAGGAATGAATCTTACACTGGTTTTTCACTTGGAAAAGGTACTGTCCAAATGGAAAAGAAATTATTCAGTTGTATGTAGAACCTTTGCTTAAAAGTTGGTAAAACACTAATATGAGTAAAATACATAAAAATAATCACAAAAAACTACTGTTGTTAATAAAAGTTTAAACACTATTCTTTTTTTCTCATTTAAATCTCTTCAAAGTACTTTTGGAAGGGGAAAAGGATAAATGTAACCCTACTTTAATGATTTTTATATTCTTAATAAATTACAAGGAACAAAAAAACCAAATTTGTATTAGGCCAATAGTTAATAATCAAAAAAGGCCTTAAGAAACTTTTTTTTTTTTTTCAGTTTTTGGCCGGGGTTGGGTTTGAACCCACCTCCTCCAGGATATGGGGCCTGCGCCCTACTCCTATGAGCCACAGGCGCTGCCCCAAGAAACTCTATAATTGTCTTTTAAAGGATGTTTGTATTACTTGGTAAAATGAAGCCAGAATAATGTTTTACTCCAAATACATGTAATAGTTTTAATCAAGGTGAACACTTGGACAAGTTAAATTGTTTTGAGAACTTTCATTTTAAAATCCCTATAGGCCTTCTCCATGATTTTAGGGTGGTATGGGATATAAATGCAAGCATCCCAGTTTAGTTTAGACAAGGATATTCTCAAGGCTGATCAAATGGAACCTTTCACTTGTCATACAGTTTAGATAGGAGTGTTTCACCAAACTGAGACACACATATAATAATTAGAGTGTAAAATTACTTCTCATAAATGTCAAATAATACTTCAAATTATGTGGATGTACAAAGTTACCCTACTTTATAGTTGAGAGAAGTTTTAGTCTCCTTTGCTCAAAGTTGCCTGTTTTGTTGTGGTTTGTTTCTTTGTTTTTGAGACAGAGTTTTTACTCTGTTGCCCTGGGTAGAGTGGGTGGCATCCCAGCTCACAGCAACCTCAAACGCCTGGTCTCAAGAGATCCACTTGCCCCCCGAGTAGCCAGGACTATGCCCGCCACAACGCCCTGCTAGGTTTTCTATTTTTAGTAGAGACTGAGTCTCCTTCTTGCTGCAGCTGGTCTCCTGAACTCAAGCAACCCACCCGCCTCAGCCTCCTAGAGCTCTAGGATTACAGGTGTGAACGATCACGCCCGGTCAGAGTTGCTGTTTTAACTCTGAAAATAGCTGGTTACCCCCTGTAAGAAAATGCTCTGACTCCATCACGAAGACGGGTTCTTCCCGTCCCCTGCCCTCTGTAGAAACTCTTTGCGCAGAAGTTGCTTCTAGAACATTTCCTCATGTGCTCTTCCCAGGCACAAACAGCAGGGCCTGATGACTGATTTCCACATCCCAAGAATGTGTCCTTGTTTAAAATCCAAAATTTCACCCTTTTTCCCAGACCTTTCCGACTGACAGTGCTGTCTTCTTGCGCTTCTGCTCTGCAGCCTTCCCAGACCCTTCTCGGGCCCAGGCAGAGAATGCGCTGTGCGCATGCGCCTCGGCCCTGCTGCTCTGGGCCCACTTCCCAACGTGCTCCCCGGGACACTCAGACTTCCCTGCAGACGCCGGTTGGTCAGGTCAGAGACTTTTTGCCCAGTGCAACTGCAAACCCAATTGTAGCAGATTTCGCAGAGGCACCCAGACCCTGCTTTCCGCAACCAGCACCTCCCAGGAATCATGTGGCGCGATCCTGGCCAATATATTTGGAAAAGAAAGGTCAAACTCCTCAGAGGCATTTCCAGGGAAAATTTCCAGGAGACTGCCAGAATTTCACAATTTCAGTCGTGATCGTTTGATTATTCAAAGTAATCTGGTAACACTTTAGTAATTTTGGACACTTTCTGGGTAATAACTTCCTTAAAGACAGAATGTAACAGTGTTCCTTGGCACATGGAAAAATTAATTTGCCTCAACTGCTAACTTCTGAGACTCCCCTAACTAGATTATGTATTCCTTGAGGTCGAAGTTTTGATTTTCTTGGCACGTAATGGCAAATACTCAATAAATGTTGAATAAATAAACAAATGCCATGTAGCAAAAACTTTTGCCAATTTTGGGTGAGCTCTTGCTAAGTTGCATGCAGCAAGGACACACTACTGACTGTCCAATTCTGGGTTTGCTGCCCTACCCCAAACTGGACTTCTGTGAAATAACAGTCACAGAATCTATTATCTGTTGGTGCTTCTCAAGGCAGAGAAACACTGACATTCATCCAGTAAGCAGCCCCAGGGAGAGTTCCCTTTGCTGCATGACTGAAAGTCCCTGCCAACCTCTCTTCTCAGCAGGTTAGGATTGAATTTTATGAATCCATCTATCCTTACACTAAGTTCTAAGCAGACTCCCATAGTCCTTTCTCTCAAATTAGTCTTCAAATAAAAAGACACAACCCTGAGAATATGAAGCGATAAGTCAGCTCCTGAGTTTGCCTCAAAATTTTACAACCATAGGGCAGCGCCTGTGGCTCAGTGGGCAGGACGCCGGCCCCATATACCGAGGGTGGTGGGTTCAAACTCGGCCCCAGCCAAACTGCAACAACAAAAAAATAGCTGGGCGTTGTGGTGGGCACCTGTAGTCACAGCTACTCAGGAGGCTGAGGCAAGGGAATCGCCTAAGCCCAGGAGTTGGAGGTTGCTGTGAGCTGTGTGAAGCCACGGCACTCTACCATGGGCTATAAGGTGAAACTCTGTCTCTACAAAAAAAAAAAAAAAAAACCCACAAAACTTTACAACCATTGCTGTAAAACTTTTACTTCAAAAGCCACCCCCTCCTCCTGCAGTATTAGCACCTTACGTCTTGGTCTGTCCTGGGCAGTATCATAGGAGTGCAGCCTCTGAAAAAGAGTGTTTACACAGCTCGCCAGCACTTCCCATGGGTGAAAGGAAGACACCCAGTCTCAAGAGAATTTTCTCTTCACAAACTGCCTATCTGGAAGTTTTAAGATGGTCAGTGGCTGCCAAGTCACTGGAGAAGAAAGAAATAGGTGGCTTAACTTTAATTCTGTTCCTGGCTCTCTCCAAGGGGCAGACCCATCTGCTAGTACAGAGGTTAGCCATGGGAGGCCACTGACCACTCACCTGCAGCTTGTCCCGCTGCCTCTTGTGGGACATGAGAAGGTCTTCAGTGGATGACATGCCTCTGGGCAGCTCTGTTGAGGCCAGGCAGGCCCCAAATGTCTGCAGCATTTGAGCAGAGGTCTTCAATGTCAAGGCAAAGTTTTCCATGGCCTGGAAGGTCAATCATAACATTGCAGAGAGATTAACATTCATCAATACGCTTTGTCAATGTAAAGACCACAGAATTGGCTTCCATTTCCTGTGTAAAGGGCCACACACTGTACTTGATGCTGAACATTTGTCTATCATCTCAATAATCTCGAGTGGGAGAGATTGTCATCTCCATATTATAAGAGGAGGTAACTGAAGCTCCAGCAGGTTAAGTGAGTTGTCCAAGATCGTATTACTTGGGCAATAAGAAAGGAAGACAGGCAGGATTCAACCAAGTTTAGGTGTGTCAAGTTTGGGGCTCTCCTCATTCCCCCAAGAACACCTAGCATTAAGTTTGGCTCAGGATTTATACTAGGCAAAATGCTGAAAAGAGAAGAACCACCCAACCATTGCTCTAACCAACCTTTGTTTCTTTTGTAGCTCCTACACTGCCCTTTTCCCTCACACGCACTCCCAGCTGCCCCACACTTCTTCCTCCCAAGCTTGTCAAATACTGCTGAGAGCAAATGATCACTGAGGAGAAAATCGGGTAGAGTGAAGAGGCCGCTGGAGACGATCACGAGACATTTCCCCCAGACACGGGGAGGGGTTGGGGATCTCTTCCTCTCAGATCTCCTTTATAAAAACGTGGCTCTCCTGGGTCCCTTCCACCAAGGACCCTACTCACTGGCCAATATCCCAGGTGAGGGATTTGCATTTTAACAGAGTGCTTTGGGAAACATGTGGCCTAGCCTTGAAAAAGTGATGCTGCCGGCTTGGCGCCTGTGGCTCAGCAGGCTAAGGCACCAGCCATGTACACCTAAGCTGGCCAGTTCAAATTCAGCCCGGGCCCGCCAAACAACAATGACGACTGCAACCAAAAAATGGCTGGGCGTTGTGCCGGGCGCCTGTAGTCCCAGCTACTTGGGAGGCAGAGGCAAGAGACTTGCTTGAGCCCAGGATTTGGAGGTTGCTGTGAGTTATGATGCCACAGCACTCTATCCAGGGTGACAGCTTGAGGCTCTGTCTCAAAAAAAAAAAAAAGAAAGAAAGAAAAAGTGATGCTGCCAATCAGAGGAGTCAGTTGCAGGTAGGGAGCTTCACAGAGCCCCACAAATCACTCCACAGCTGGGCGCGAAGGGCACTGCCATGCCCACTTGCTTTGCTCCTGACACATTACTGCCCCAAGGGCATTCACCACACAACACACATCTCTGTAGTCCCAAGGCATGGGTCATGGTTGGTGGCCCAAATATCACTACTGAATGGAAGAAGTAAAGAGCCCTAACCAAATTTTCATTTGGAAAGAAAGGACCTCTGTTCCTGCATCATCAGAGAACATTTCTGAAAACTCAAACCCACACTCTAAAGAATGAGCCAGCTCTGAATGGGCTCTTCTTTGAGGCAGAGGCTATGGCTGAGACTGGTACGAGGCAGCTTCTGGAGCACTAGATGCTTCCCCCTGCTATTTGAACCCAGAGTCTTCTCTATGACCATTTTCATGCTTCACATATTACTGTAGGAATCTCCCTCTTAGCACAAGCTTGTACAGCCACAACCTTGAACATCAGAGTACTTTTGGCCTGGAAAGTCAGATAAAGGCTGACATTCATGAAAATCTTTCTTTTGAGGGTATTGAATTTTATTATGTTTACATAATCTATCATCTGTATAAAACCCTCTTTCAACTGCATTCACTAATAGCCCATGTTGGATAACATACAATCAGGCACACCCCTTTAAGCCAGGAGTTCAGGACCAACCTGGGCAACATAGTGAGACCCTGTCTCTACAAAAAATAAGGGGGGGGGGCAGAGCCAAGATGGCAGTCTGTAGCCAGCTTTCCACAGAGGCTCCCATCCAGAAAAAGAGTTAAAGGACAGAAATTTAGCAAGAAAGCTGATGGTTCAGATCTGAGCCAAAAGAGAAGGTCGAAGAATGCACACCAACCCTGCTGAGGTGACCTGCAACCCCAAAGATACAAACAAAAGGTACAGAATCCATCACCAAGCGGACAGGAGTCCCCTCCCCCATGAGAATGGCTCACAGTATACTCCATACCTTCATACAAACAAGCAAGCAGAGTTCAAATGTCCTCCCATTTTACCCTACGGGAGAGACCATCTAAAAACAGGACCTCCTTCCCCTACTAGGGTGCCATGGCACTCTCCTGACACGCATAAAACTGTATAAAACTGTATATACTCTTTACCTGCAATTTTGAACTCCTGGTACTCCCCTCCACTTTCACCCTGAGGCCTGGAAGCCTGTCCCCCATGGAGTCCAGATTCTTGAGCATTTTCTCGAGGGGTGTAGATGGGTCATGGACTGTTGCTAATCTGTGATGACTTTCCAGCTCGGGAGTAAGGAGAAGATAATCAGCTGAGGGAGAGGTGGTACCCCGAGGCACCAGCAGTGGGGGAACAGTGACGGTGGGGCTCACACCACTGGGGATATTTTGAAGGAACACTCCCAGTCTCTCTGGGCAACCCAGGGAGGCAGGGCAGCTTCTCTGGTGGCAGCCACTGGCAGAACAGATCTGGGACAGAATGCAGGCTCCCAGAGTAACAGGTATGCCTAAGGCGGAACTGGCCTGGGTAGAGCACGGGGATTAGAATACTCACGCAGAGACAAGAGACTCCCAGGGCAGGGCTGATCCAGAGGACTGCTTTACTGAGTTTCAGATGCACCCAGCCTTCAGGGGATCAAAGCTGAGACAAAGGGGGGAAATAGCTGGGACAGAAACAAATTCTGCGAAGTTTTTCTGTTCTGTCAACAATATCAATCGGGGACAGGGCTGGAACTGAGTGAATCGCCCCAGCCCCTATCAAGCACCTGAGGTTGTCAGGCCTCACCTCCCCCTGCCAAATAGTGACAGAGAGTGGCAGCCTGGCTGAGGAGACTCAGATCTCCCTGTGACTCAGCAGGCCCAAACCCCTGGAGCATCTGCTCATTGGAGGGAACTAGATCACAGCCCTGCGGGGTTACCAGTGACTGGATGTGATAGAGGTGCAAGGTGGGGAAGGAGGCATCAACCTTCCCAGACTAATTTATTTGCTGGGGGTGGGGGGTCCTTCTGATCTGATGGAGCAAGGGAACGAGTTATACTAGAGTTGCCAGCAGAACCCTGCTATCTAGTTGCCGGAAACCTTTTGAACTCTTCCACCTGAGGCCAGTGCTAACTGGGACAATTGATTGGGACTTCTTCCACTGGGCCAATCACCCAAGAACTATTCCAAAGTGGTACTCCAGGTGTATGGTAGTGGGAAGGTTTGATTGTCCTTATCCAATTGTTGCCTGTGGTGGGCAGGGTGACTTAACTGCTGGTTATGTCTCCACAGCTCAACTGAATCTCTAGGGTAAGACAGAGACCAGCTGAAAACAAGACAGAGCCACTTAACCCCACCACACCAAGAAAGTCCCTAGTTTCTCAGGCAGTAGCACTGTACAGGTCCTTGGCAAAACTCTAGTGGAAAAGGTACAGACATCAGTCCCAGCTTTCAGGCAAAGGACTGGACAATCACTACTCCTAGAACCCCCAACCCAACTTATCCTTATCTTCTCATCTTGCCAAAAGGTGTAAAACAATCATGGGGTGGAATCACCAAAAAAGCTCAGGGAACATGAACAACCAGAGCAGATCAACCCCCCCAAGGAACAATTCGGCAGACACAACTGAAGAACCTATGCATAAACAGATGGCAGAGGTGTCAGAAACTGAATTCAGAATTTTGATTGCAAAGATCAATAAAATAGAGGAAAAGTTGGATTTAGAAATTCAGGGAGCATTTCAAAAATTGTCTCAAGAAGTTAAGAAATTCAAAGACAAAATGACCAAAGATTTTCACACATTGAGACAAGAATTTGCAGCCCTCAAAGATCTGAGAAATACAGTACAATCCCTCAGTAACAGACTGGAGCAAGCAGAAGAAAGGATTTCTGATATT
>CAUYON010056221.1:0-15208 GCA_963573935.1 Arctocebus calabarensis
GGGAGATGTACAGAGACACCCAGAGCACTGCAGGCTGGGAGATGTGCAGAGACACCCAGAGCACTGCAGGGTGGGAGATGTGCAGAGACACCCAGAGCACTGCAGGGGGGGAGATGTACAGAGACACCCAGAGCACTGCAGGGTGGGAGATGTACAGACACCCAGAGCAGTGCAGGGTGGGAGATGTGCAGAGATACCCAGAGCACTGCAGGGCGGGAGATGTGCAGAGACACCCAGAGCAGTGCAGGGCGGGAGATGTACAGAGACACCCAGAGCACTGCAGGGCGGGAGATGTGCAGAGACGCCCAGAGCAGTGCAGGGTGGGAGATGTGCAGAGACACCCAGAGCACTGCAGGGTGGGAGATGTGCAGAGACACCCAGAGCAGTGCAGGGTGGGAGATGTACAGAGACACCCAGAGCACTGCAGGGTGGGAGATGTGCAGAGACGCCCAGAACAGTGCAGGGCGGGAGATGTGCAGAGACACCCAGAGCCGTGTGGGCTGTGGTTCCGGTGCTCAGCACAGAATCACTGGGTTATAGTCCAGCGTTCACATGGCAGGTGCAGGGCTAGCTTCACAAGCTTCTTGGAGGTGAGGGATTGTATTTTCTCTTGCTTTGTAAGCTCATCTTTTCAGAAGTAATGCGAAAGTAAACTTGAACTGAGGTCTCCAAGTGACCCAGGTCATAAATGTCAAATTAATGAAATTTTGCAGTAGAATTCAAGCAACCCAAATTTGATTCTTTGGGAGATCAGGTGGGGAGGTTCTGAATGTCATGGGATTTTATTTAAATACTCGAATACTTCTGAACTCATGTGCAGAGAGCCAAATATGGTAAGAGAGTTTAAATAGAAACTTTGGCAACATGATATTATCAACTGGAAAGAAGCCAAACTCAGTAAAATTTTAAAAGTTTTATCTGAGCCAAATTGGGGAATGGAGACAGCCATACCCGAGAAGCCTGGAGCACATGGAGTTGGGGTGGTGGGGTGACAGTTTGGTTTCATACATTTTGGGGAGACAAAGATTACAGGTGAAAGCGGGAGACATCTGGAAATGGGACCTTACAGGTTACAGATGGGTTTAAAGATTCTTTAGCTGACAGTTGGTTCGAAGTGTCAGGCTCTATCTACAAGACTAGGAGTCATTGAAAGGAAGGCTTAAGATGCACAGGATCTGACAGACTCAAGTGGGCTGCGGGTGTGTCCTGCAGAGCCCTAGCCCTACGGGTGAGTCACAGGCTCTAAGAAGGGGAGGGGCAGGACCGGGCAGGTCTGGTCTCCTTTCTCAGGGCCAGCAACTGCTTTAGGAATCCTCTTGGCCACGAAGGAGTCCAGTCAGTCGCTGAGGGGGGAAGACGTATGATTTTATTTTAGTTCATAATATACTACATGAAAAACTTTTAATTAAAGAACAGTGGTTCTAAATCTGTCTGGAGACTAATGGATTTTTGAAAATCTGATGAAAGCTAAGGATTCACTTCCCAGAAAAGTGTTCATATGCATTTATATCAACAAGTTCATGTGATCTTGGAAGACTGTAGACCCTAAGGTAAGAATCCCAGAAATAGAGGTCCTTCCTTGATTTTTCTTTCTTATCTTTTTCTGTGATACTTAGGAGAAAAACATGCAGTGCAAGAAACATTGGAAGAGATTTTTATCTGAGTTGGAAGTTTTACTGCTGTGAGTATGTCTCCCCCAGAACCCCCTCGTGCTTGGGTCTCACCTCTGTTCAGGGGTGGCATTTAGTGAAAGTGGGTCGGTTGGCTACATTTTTGACATCTGTTCCAGTATATTCCTTCAATTGTTTGGGGGGATTCATTTGTGAGTCTAAGAATCATTGGAGACCAATTAACATGACTATTTTCCTTTCCTTTTCTTTCTTTTTTTTTTTTTTTTTTTTTTTAGACAGAGTCTCAAGCTGTTGCCCTGGGTAGAATGCCATGGCATCACAGCTCACAGCAACCTCCAACTCCTGGGCTCAAGCGAGTCTCCTGCCTCAGCCTCCCAAGTAGCTGGGACCACAGGCGCCCGCCACAACGCCCAGCTATTTTTTGGTTGCAGCCGTCATTGTTGTTTGGCGGGCCCGGGCTGGATTCGAACCCGCCAGCTCAGGTGTACATGGCTGGCGCCTTAGCCGCTTGAGCCACAGGCCCCGAGCCTAACATGACTATTTTCATATATACTCCTGTCTGCAGTTGTGTGGCCCTTCTTACTGAAGGCCTAACCCTGCACAGATCATGTGCTACCCTTTACAAATAGGAAATTCTGTTTTTAGATGTTTTCTGAATGAGTACGTGAAGTGTAGGGGCAGGAAGAAGGTGGGGATAGAAGCATTACAATGAATCACTTTCCTTTTATAGCCAGGACTAGGAATCAGATTGTTGGTGACTAATCATAAAAATTCAGTATATATCATTTAGACAATAAAAACTAACCCCCAAATTGTTATACTAAAAGGTTTCTGTGCTACATTTTTATTTATTTGCTTATGAAAGTAAGATTCAGGCTGCATGTGGTAGTTCATATCTGTAATCCCAACACTTTAGGAGGCCAGTGCTGGAGGATCCCTTGAGGCCAGGAGTTTGAGACCAGCCTGAGCAACATAGCAAGACCCCATCTCTACAAAATATATTCTTAAAAAAATTATGACTCTGCGCCTATGGCTCAACGGGCTAAGGCGCCAGCCACGTACACCTGAGGTGGCGGGTTCGAATCCAGCCTGGGCCTGCCAAACAACAATGACGGCTGCAACCAAAAAATGGCCCGGCATTGTGGCGGGCGCCTGTAGTCCCAGCTACTTGGGAGGTGGAGGCAAGAGACTCACTTGAGCCCAGGAATTGGAGGTTGCTGTGAGCTGTGATGCCATGGCACTCTATTCAGGGTGACAGCTTGAGGCTCTGTCTCAAAAAAAAAAAAAAAAAATTAGCTGGGCATTGTGGTGGGCAGCTACTTGGAAGGCTGAGGTAGGAGGATTGCTTGGGCCTGGGAGTTTGAGGTTCCTGTGAGCTATGACAATGCCACTGTACTCTAACCTGGCCAACAGAGTAAGACCCTGTCTTAAAAACAAAACAAAAGGAAGAAAGTGAGATTCAGATATTTCAAAATTTTAAAAGTGCAAAAGAGTAAACCAAGAGTTTTTTTCTTACTTACTAGGATCGGGTCACCCAGATGATTTTTCCAGGGCCACAGTGTTATCAGTTTCTTGTGTATACGTCCAATAGGCATTTTGTTCTCTTATTTTCTCCTTTCATACAAGAGGTAGTATAAACACATCGCTTTGCTTATTTTCATATTCTAGTGCATTCTGTACTGTGATTTTATTTACCATTCTATTGATGTTTTATATTTTTCTACTTTTTTATTATTCAAAAGTTATGCTTCAACAAGAAAGTCTTGTATATGTTATTTGTACCTGTTTGAGTGTGTCTGTGAGATAAGTTCCCACAAGTAAAATCATAGGATAAATTAGCTACGTGCATTACATGTGGCATGGCGCCAGCTGTCCTCTGCTAGAAGTTGTTCCCACTGAACGGCTATTTCTCTGAGAGCCAGGTTTCCCATCCGCGCCAAGCTAGTGTGTATTCTCACCTTTTAATGTTTGTATTCAGTGCAGTTTAAAAAAGTACTTAACTGACAAATAAAAATTGTTCATTGTACATACTGAATATTCAGTATGAGCAATGTTGTCATTTGATGTAGCACATATACGTTGTCTAACAATGACTCCAGCCCAGGGAATTAATACACCCATCACCGCATCCCCAGAACTTATTCATCTTTTAACTGAAAGCTTGTGCCCTTTGAGCAGCATCTCTGCATCTCCCCACCCCTTGTTCCTGCTAAAGTTTTTTCCTCTCTCTGCTTCAATGAACTTGACTTTCTTGGAGTCCACATGTAAGTGAGATTATGCAGTGTTTGAATTTTCTGTATCTGGCTTATTGAACTCACCATAATATCCCCCACCTTCATCCATGTTGTGGCAAATGGCAGAATTTTTTTCTTTTTTATGGGTGTGTGTGTGTGTGTGACTATGTGTATGTGTGTGCATATCTGTGACTGTGCATGTACGTGACTGTGTATGTGTGTACATGTGTGTGGCTGTGTGTATGTGTGTGTGCCTGTGTGTGTACATATGTGTGACTGTGTGTATGTGCGTGTGACTGTGTGTGCATATGTGTGTGACTATGTGTATGTGTGTGCATATGTGTGACTGTGTATATATGTATGTGTGTGACTGTGTTTGTACATAAGTGTGACTATATGTATGTGCGTATGTGCATATGTGTGTGACTGTGTGTATATGTGTGTATATAAGTGTGACTTTATGTATGTGTGTATGTGCATGTGTGTGTGACTATGTGTATATATGTATGTGTGTATGTGTATGTACATAAGTGTGACTATATGTGTGTATGTGACTGTGTGTGTGTGTGACTAAGTGTGTCTATATGTGTGACTCTGTGTGTGTGCATATGTTTGCGTATGTATGTGTATCACTTTCTTCATCCATTTCTTCATCATTTATCCACTGATGGACACTTTGGCTGACTCCCTGTCTCCACATCTTGGCTACTGTGGATGGTGATGCCGTGAGTGTTAGGGGGCAGATGTCTCTCTGAGATACTAATTTCATTTATTTTGAGTATACACCCAGAGTAGGATTGCTGGGTCATGCAGCAGTCCTATTTTTAGTTTTTGAGGGACCTCCATAAGACAGTACAGATTTACTTTCCTACCAGCAGGGTATAAGGAGTCCATTTTCTCCACACCCTGGCTGGTTCTTGTTACTGCTGACTTTTAGATGATAGCCATTCTATCAGTGTGAGGCAACAGCCCATGTGGCTTTGATTTGCATTTCTCGGGTAAGTAGCAAAGTTGAGTGCCTTTCCATATAGCCCTTTTTGTGTTCTTTGGAAAAATGTCTGTTTAGGACGTTGGCCTATCAGATTATTTGCTTTTTTGCTATTGAGTCATATGAGTTTGCCATATATTTTATATATTGACCATTATCAAATGTATGGTTTGCAAATATTTTTTCCTATTTCCTAGGTTGTGTCTTCATTTTGTTGACTGTTCCCTGTGCTGTGCTGAAGCTTTTTGGTTTCTTAGCTGTTTATTTTTGCTGTTGTTTCTTCTGCTTTTGGTGTAATATCCAAGAAATCATTGCCTAGCCCAGGACCATTGAGATTTTCTCCTATGTTTTCTTCTAAGATTTTTATATGGTTTTAAATCTTACATTTAAGGGTATAATTGGTATTGAGTTGATGTTTGTATCTGACGTATGACAAGGGTCCAATTTAATTCTTTTGCACATGGATATCCTGTTTCTTTTTTTGTTGTTGTTGCTGTTCGGCTGGGACCAGGTTGGAACCCAACACCCTTGGTATATGGGGCCAGCGCTGAGCCACAGGTGCCGCCCAATATCCTTTTTCTAACACCATTTGTTGAAGAGCTTTCTCTTTCCCTCTAATGTAATCTTGATACTCTTTCCAAAGATTAGTTGACTATATACGTGTAGGTTTGTTTCTGAGCTTTCTGTTCTATTCCACTGGTCTGTGTATCTGTTTTTATGCTGGTGCCATACTGTTTTGATTACTGTAGCTTTGTAATGTAGTTCAAAATCAGTATATGGGGACCTCCAGCTTTATTCTTCTTTCTCAAAATTGCTTTGACTATTTGGGGTCTTTCATAGTTCCACATGAATTTCAGGGTTAGTTTATCTATTTCTGTTAAAAATGCCATTTGGGGCTCGGCGCCTGTTCCTCAACAGGCTAAGGCGCCAGCCATGTACACCTGAGCTGCCGAGTTCGAATCCAGCCCCAGCCCGCCAAACAACAATGACAGCTACAACCAAAAAATGGCCAGGCGTTGTGGCTGGCACCTGTAGTCCCAGCTACTTGGGAGGCAGAGGCAGGAGACTCGCTTGAGCCCAGGAGTTGGAGGTTGCTGTGAGCTGTGATGCCATGGCACTCTATCCAGGGTGACAGCTTGAGGCTCTGTCTCAAAAAATAAAAAAATGCCATTTGGATTTTGATAGGGATTGTATTGAGTCTATAGATAACTTAGAGTAATATAGACATTTTAACAATATTAATTCTTCTAATCCATGAGATATATTTTCATTTATTTGTCTTTTTTCAGTTTCTTTCATCAATGTCCTATACTTGTCTGTGTACAGATCTTTCACCTGCTTGATCAACTTTACTTGTAGAATTTTGAGTTTATTTGATTCTGTTGTGAATAGAATCAATCCCTTCACTTCTTTTGGGGCAGTTCATTTTAGTGTAAAAAGGTAATGGATTCTTAATTAACATTTACATGGTCATAGTCAATCAAAACAGTACCTAGTATTTGTTAGCACTCTAGACCAATTTGAAAAGCAAATTTGTGTTGTGTGTCCAGTGAAATTACTTCTTCAGCAGCAGAGTTTATATTCTGCTTTAAACCTATTCCCCATCCCACCCTCCCACTTTAGGGGTAGCCGGGTTCATTGTTTGAATAAACAATTTGATAGCTTTAAATATCTTTTGTTTTAAGGTTTCATCATCCAAACATCCTGGAGTTGGCTGCATACTTCACAGAGACTGAACGGTTCTGTCTGGTTTATCCGTATATGAGAAATGGGACACTGTGTGATAGATTGCAGTGTGTGGTGAGTCAGGCCTCTTGTCCTGCCAGTACCCTGAGAGAGTAGCTGAGACTCTGAGGGTGCCGGGAGAGGTGTGTTCATGTGAGGGGACAGCCAGGGCTCCCACGGATCCTGCTTCTTGAATTAATGTCTTACTTGTAGAAGTCTTTATAAATACCTGAGCTTAGTGCTTTGTGCAACACGTTTGACAAGTGATTTGTGGGTTCTTAACTGCTTATTGATTCTGTACTTCCATGGAGTTGTTACCAACCACCCTTATTTCTCAGATAATTTTAATGTGTGTAACTTTATGCAAAGTAGCTCAACACAGAGGATAGACATAAAGTGTTACATCCTCCTTTAAGAGAAGAAAGTTGTATAAATGTCATGACTTAGATTCATAAGATGTTTTTGAAGAGTAAGTTTTAAAAATTAATTCCCAATAGGTTGAGTGTCAGGAGAGAATAAAAGCCGATTAATGCAATTACCCATACTATTGTGCCACAATAATTCTAAAATCTTATTTAATGAGCTTTTAAAGTGCTACCTTACTATGTTTTAATTAAGCTAATATTAAAATTTTTTGAGTGTTTTTTAATATAAATTTTTAAATTAGGCCCAAGCGCCCAATAGTCCCAGGCAGTCTCCCATCCAAGTACTAACCAGGCCCAACCCACAGCTTCATTCCATTGACATGGTGTTTCCATTGTCTATAAGGAAGCCTGTAGCTGTCATCAGTAGCAAAAAGAAACCTCACTGGAATTAAAATAGGCTGTGGCAAACCAAATGTTCCTCACCTTGCCCCACTTTACCATGTGTTTCTGTCTGGCATACTTCACTCAGAACTTGCAGCCAAAACCCCAGCTGTTGTCTTTTTAGGGTAACACGGCCCCACTGTCTTGGCCCCTTCGAACCAGCATATTAATAGGCGCGTCCAAAGCCATTCACTACTTGCACAGCGCCCAGCCGGCGGTCATCTGCGGCAGCATTTCCAGGTGAGTGTCTGGAGCCCCATTGTCACAGGGGTCCCCTCACGCCGCTTTCTGCTGCAGCTCTCCTGGTATACAAATGTGTGCTTAAAAACATTTGTTTTTAAAATCTTATATTTTTGTTCCTGAAAATGTGTCTGCCAAACTAAAAAGCTGTATTTATTTTGGCAAAGGGAGAGTTTACATTATCTTTGAGAATTGCTAGTGAGCCGTGCAGGACAGGCGGCTCTGGACAGAAACGCCCGTCTACAGCCGCCTGACTTAACACTTTTTTGACCTTACAGTGACACAAAGTGAGACACACTTAGTAGAAATCACGCTTCTAGTACCCACATAGCCGTTCTGTTTCCACTTGCAGTAGAGTACTCGACATGTTCCGTGGGATAGTCAACACTGTTATAAAACAAGCTTTGTGGTAGCTCGTTTTGCACGATGGTGAGCTAATGCAGGTAACTCGTTCTGAGCATGTTTTAGCTCAGCAAGCCTAAGCCAGGGTGTTTGGTAGCTTAGGCATATGAAATGCATTTTCAACTTGATATTTTCAATTTTTGATGACTTATCAGGTTCTAGTCTCAGTATATGTTGAGGGGCAGTGGTATTTTGTTAATTGCACCTGCCAGCACATGGTGACATGAACTTGTATTTTTCTCAGTTTTTTTTAACTGAAGTTCAAGGTTATGTGACTCACACAAGGACTCATTCAGGACAACACAGCAGATAGTGAGCAGTGTTCTCTGTCCTGAGACACCAGGAGCTCGCTTGTTCTGCAGAGCCTGCTGTCTCATACTTTGCATATCAACCCAAGACACCCCAAGCCACAGCCCTAGTGCTCATTTCTGAGAGATGAGAGAATTAGAAGTAACATCTTCCATGTTCCTTACCCCTCAGTAGAAATCAAGAATCATCGAGACAGCACAGATACAAGGGAGCAAACCCCTCTGGTGAATTTTTTTCTGTTTGCCCTTTGCCTTGAACCTGTCCAAAGTACATAAATAGACCTTTGCCAAAAGTCAGGGAAAACTGAATGTAAATGGCTGTTGCTTTTTCCCCACATATCTTGAAAAAGCTTTCAGGGTGCTTTTGAGATGTTTTGTCTGGTTTGTTCTTGATTGCAATTTCAGTGCAAACATACTTCTGGATGATCAATTTCAAGCCAAATTAACCGACTTTGCCACGGCACACTTCCGACCCCAGCTGGAACATCAGAATTCTACAATGAGTACGGCCAGCAGCAGCAGACATCTGTGGTACCTCCCTGAAGAGTGTGTCAGACGAGGGAGACTTTCCATCAAGACAGACATCTACAGCCTTGGGATTGTGAGTGCCTACTACCAGCTAGCAATGGACGACAATCTGTTGTCAAGAATGCTCGGAATTTTAAAAGGAATTTTTCAAGGGCTTTATTGTTAGACTTTTTGATTCTGTTACCTGTCGTATGCATTAATTTCATGCAGTCAAGCAAGTAATAAAATATAAAAACATTAATTGGAAGGAACTATGAACATACACGCCGGTGTATGTGTTGCAGCAAAGTATACTTACATGTCCAAACAGCCGACTTTCTGCATATTCTTGTAGGTAATAATGGAAGTTCTAACGGGATGCCGAGTGGTGTTAGATGAACCCAAACATATTCAGCTGGTGAGAGCTGCCTTCACTAAGCCCAGGCCCCTCAGCCATTTTTCTGGCCGAGTCCTGGGTGCTGAGGCCATCTCCTCTTCTTCCTAGCGGGATCTCCTCATGCAACTGATGGAGAAGAGAGGCCTCCAGGCCTGTCTCTCATTTTTGGATAAGAAGGTACTGCCCTGTCCTCAGGATTTCTCTGCCAAGCTGTTCTGTCTGGCAGGCCGGTGTGCTGCGGCGAGGGCCAAGTCAAGGCCGTCGATGGATGAGGTGCGTATCTATGAGGTTTCCCCAGCAGGTGGAACCCGGGGGTCTTGGGGATAACTGTGCCTGGATGAGACAGACCCGGCCTCCGTCAGAGAACACCGTCTGACAGTTTTACAACCAGAAAGTCCTTCATTTACTTCCCTGCTAGAGGTCGCTGCGTGAAGCCATGCCTCCACGAAGTCAGGGAAGAGACTTGTGTGCAGTGTGGAGGGAATATCTTAGTCTTCATTAAGAGATCCGGCCTATTAACATGCACGCCCATTTCCTTCACTCATTCTTAGATTTATTCATCTCCATAGATTTAATCATCCACTCAATTATTTGTTGGTGTGAGTAAACAAATGCTTATTTAATACGGGCTTTGTATGTGCCAGAGTTCGTGTTAGGTGCTGGGATGTAACAGTGACTAAGACACAGTGGCCACCCTCAGGCTCAGCAGAGGCGTCAGATCAGTAACGTGGACCCTGGTCCCCAGGAGAAGGTCTGTGATGGACAGAAGCCTGGGTCTGTGTGCGAGCGTGGAGTCAGAATCACGCCAGCCTGTGGGGTCAGCAAGCTCCTAGGTGCAGCTTAGCTGTGGTCTGAAGAACTGGTCGCATCCAGGCAGCAGTGAGGATGGAAAGACATTGTAGACACAGGGAATCAACACTGCAAAGGCCCAGGGGTGACAACGCCCATGGCACTAAGCCTGTGGGTGGTTCCCATCATGGAGGTGGTGCAGGCGTTAGGGGGTTAAAGTAACAGATACACAGCCAGGCAACGTGGCTCCCACCTATAACTCACCACTTTGGGAGGCCAAGGCTGGAGGATTGCTTGAGGCCAAGAGTTTGAGAATAGCATGGGCAATATAGTAAGACCTCATCTCTACAAAAGAAAATTTTTGTTTTTTTGTTTTGTGGGACAGTCTTACTATCACCCTGGATAGAATGCTATGGAGTCATAACTCACAGCAATCTCCATCTCTCGGGCTCAAGCAATCCTCTTGCCTCAGTTTTTTTTTATGTTCAGTAGGGACAGGGTCTCTCTCTTGCTTAGGCTAGTCTTGAACCTGTGAGCTCAGTAGATCTACCTGCCTTGGCCTCCCTGAGTGCTAAGATTATAGGCATGAGCCACCACACCCCAAAATTTAAAATAATAATGAAAGCTTCCAGGTTGAACATGAATTCCATTCTAGGAGTTTGGATTTTATCCTGGGTCTATCATAGAGCCAAGGGAGGCTTAAAAGGAGTTGACATAATCAGAATGTGGAGAGCGCTGGCCTGGAAGTCAGGAGAGCTGTCTAGGCCTGACGGCACTAGCAGGGAAGCTGGGTGGAGCCCCTGCCAGGATGGAGCCACAGCTTGTACCGTGGAGTCAGAGGGTCAGGAGCTGTGAGATCCCACAGTAAACAACAGGTGTCTGCCTTCCTGGCTAGTGATACTGGTTCCTTTTTTTAAGCCTCAGCCTTATTAGCTATAAAATGAGAATAAAAACATCATTTCTGCAGGATTAATAAGATAAGATACGTGAAAGTGCTTTGCCAATTGTAAAGCTCTCTGTGTGTTCTGTTAGAAACGGTGCATGTGGGGTGGTGCCTGTGGCTCAGTGAGTAGGGCACCGGCCCCATATACTGAGGGTGGCGAGTTCAAGCCTGGCCCCCGCCAAACTGCATCCAAAAAATAGCCAGGCTTTGTGGCGGGCGCCTATGGTCCCATCTACTCGGGAGGCTGAGGCAAGAGACTCGCTTTAGCCCAAGAGCTGGAGGTTGCTGTGAGCTGTGACGCTACGGCACTCTACTGAGGGTGACATAGTGAGACTCTGTCTGTACCAAAAAAAAAAAAAGAAATGGTGCATGTGAAGCTGTGTGCTGCATGTCCTATCAGGTAAAGGGTTCCCCACCAGGCCGCACACCCATACCCCCTGGGAAGCCTCCAAATGCAGGTTCCTGCTCTGCTGTGTCCTTATTTTTGGAATGATAATCTTCATGTTGGGGCCAAGCAGTCTATACTGTCAGAAAGCTCCCCTGGTAATTCTGGTGTGACCAGCACCCACCTTTCCTGTCCAGTCCCCACATGTGGTCGTAGTAAAGAGCCTGCCCAAGGTCACAGCCGTTCGGCCGGAGTGTGCGTCTGAAGCCTGGCCTCTGGGCCTTTAACTCAGCACAGTTTTCTTTCGTGTCTTGCTTCACCTCCTTTACTTTACCCCTTAAAAAGGGGTTTAGTTAATCTTTAAGAACTCTTCTAAATCAGAATTCTACAATTGAACTTCACTTTCATGAAAGTGAAAGAATATTCTTTAGGCCGGGCTCAGTGGCTCATGCCTGTAATCCCAGCACTCTAGGAGACCGAGGCAGGTGGATTGCCTGAGCTCACAGGTTCAAGACCTGCCTGAGCTGGAGTGAGACCTGTCTCTAAAAATAGCCAGACGTTGTGGTGGGCGCCTGTAGTCCCAGCTACTTGGAAGGCTGAGGCAAGAGAATCGCTTAAGCCCAAGAGTTTGAGGTTGCTGTGAGCTGTGACACTACAGCACTCTACTGAGGGAGACACAGCAAGACTCTGTTTCAAATATATAATTATATTCTATAATAGAGAGGAAGAAGGATAAAGAGAGGCCACTCACACTCACCCCATGCTTGCTTCTTTGATAATTAGGTCCTGAACACTCTGGAGAGTGCCCAAGCCAGCCTGTACTTTGCCGAAGACCCCCCAGCATCCCTGAAGTCCTTCCGCTGTCCTTCTCCTCTGTTTCTGGAGGATGTGCCGAGTATTCCAGTGGAAGATGATGAAAACCAGAATAACCGCTCAGTGCCTCAGGACAAAGCTTCGAGGAAGGACAGAAGGACTCAGAAGACACCTTTTGAGTGCAGCCAGTCTGAGGTCACATTTCTGGGCTCGGGTGGGAAGGTGGGAGGCCCAGCAGCCGCAGAACCCAGCTGTGAGCCCGGCTCGCCTGGCGAGGACAGCTGGTTCCCAAAGCACGTGGTTCCATCACAGGGTGTCAGGGCCTGCATGGTGGCTGTGGGCCCTTCCTCAGAAGCCCCGGGCCTTTCTCACAGGAGCAGGCCAGTGGAGACCACCTGCTCCTCTGCATTCTCTTGGAATGAATATGAACAGCACAAAAACGAATAAAGGTCTCCGGAAGGTGACAGAAGTGATGGCTGCCGAGGCCCCTGTGTGTGGGGTGGCCTTAGGTGGACTTCTCTCCTAACTGGTGCCAAGAAAACGGTCAGTGGAGAGCGTGAAATGTGCAGAGCAGCGATGGAGACCATTCTGTTCTTCCCAGCCCCAACCAGAGGGGCTTAAAAGTTTCTTTAATTGGGGCCAGGACTGATGGCTGAAGCAAGAGGATCACTTGAGGCCAGGAGCTTGAGGTTACTGTGAGCTGTGGTGACACCTCGGCACTGTACCCAGGGTGACAGAGCAAGACTCTGTCCCCCCAAAAGTTATTTCATCAGAACAATGGCCTCATGATCAAACCCAGGCTGAACTAGAGCCCTTCAAAATTACAATCACAGGTCTGACTCAGCTGAATAAAACCACCAAACCTGCCACCTGGGCCTGGGTCTGTCTCCCGGGCGTCTCCAGCCCGAGTCTTCTTTGCTGAGAACTTCCTATTGGATCCCACCGTTTCCTTTAGCTTGCTTCCAGGGATGTAGGACGTGTCTAATTGTAAACATTAATGGAAATCTTTTAAAGAACCATGTTTTTCTGCTCTTCTGTTCAGCCCTGTCCAGCCTGCATTCCTGAAAACGAGCCAGTTCCGCACAGCCTGGCACAGCCTACTCTGTGTAGATCTGCATTTCTGTTAAGATTCTCAGGACAGTTTATCACATATATTCCCTATAATGTAGTCATTGATATTACAGGGGGGTTTTTTGTTGTTGTTTGTTTGTTTACAAACTTAAAGACCTATTGTATCCTTAATAGAATATATGAACTTTTTGGTCAAGTAGTTTTTGCTTCTGGGAATCCAGCTGGTCACAGGGCCTGGGTCAGCGTTGTGCTGGCTTCCGTCCCTCCCAATTCTGTCCCTATCTCCTGGGGCTCCTGTGTCTTCCCCTTTTGAAAACCCAGTCACCAGGGCTATTCTCTGAGAAGCTTCCCTCATCTTTGCAGCCAAAAGTACTCACTATCCAGCATTTCCACAGCAAGTTCTTTGCATTTATATTTTGTACGGTCACTTTCTGAGTTAAATCCAAGTCGGTTGTGTCGTCCTGTCTCTGTTAGGCAGATTATAAACTCCCTATGTTTTCTGTTGTTGCCAGAACAAGTTATCACAAATTTGTGGCTTACAGCTACAGATAAATAAATTCTTTTACAGTTTTGGAGTCAGAGGTCCTCAGCACTTCTCCTGGAGGCTCTTTGGGAGAATTTGAGGCCTTTTCTAGCACTGTAGCTTATTGAAATCTCTCTCCCTCTCTCTCCCCTCCCTCCTCCTCTTACTCTGGCTCTCCTGCCTCTCTCTTATGAAGACCCTTGTCATCACTCAGATAATCCAGGAAAATGTCTTCATTTTAAGGTCTTTAATTTAGTTATACCTGCAAAGTCCCTTGTCTCATGGAAAGTCCCCACAGGTTTCCGGGATGAGGACCTGGACCATTATTCACTTTGTCACGGTCCCTGGGAGCGAAGGGCCCATCTCTTCAGGGCCTGGCCTGGCAGCCTCCACAGAGCAAGTGTTTCCTTATAAACTGAGTTGAGTTAAATTATTTCCATGAACTCCCATAACCAGAACTTCAGCTGTAATAAGCACTGCTGAGTACCACAGGGGAGAGAGAGTGACTCTGATGAGGAACAGAAGCTCTGAAGGAAATCATTTCCCGAAGGGCTCTGAGCTGGTCTCAGTGCTCCGGGCACAGGCCCAGGCCTTTTATTTATTTATTTTAAATTTTCTGGGTGAATCAGTATGGTCGAGCTAATCACAGTCAGAATCAAGTCCAGGCTAGTAGTCAAAGAAGGGAGTCCTCAGGAATCAGGCAGCGTCAGGGGACACGCCACGATCAAAAACATGGAGTTAAAATTCTCCAGAAAAAGGCCTGCAATGAGGTTGATCTGATGGACAGACCTCAGATGGACCCATGTCTGCGGCCGGGAGAGCCGGCCCAGGGCACCAGAGCTGCTGTCCCTATTTGATTGTCACACGTGTGGTTACATGTGTGCTCACAAGGCTTCTGCACGGCCTGTGTGTTAAGACTGGCAGGGACAGGGCTGGACGAGATGTCGTCTTGTGAGCCACCCTAGTCTGGCAGCTCTTGGTCACGTGGAGTGGGAGGGGCAGCAGGCCTTGGGTGTTCAGTGCAAGTTGTTCTGAGGCTGACTGAGCTTGTCTTAGAGGTCAGCTGACCTGACCTGTATCGGCTGAATTTGGCGAAATTCTCCAGGAATCTTGACAAGTTTCCACTAATAATTCAAAAGAGAAATGATAGGAACTGACTATGTTAAACTGTTTTTCTCTATGAGCAGGCCCTTTAGAGGGGTCATGGAGGGACCCTGATTTGCACCAGACCCACGGTCACCTGACGGACCCGCCGTCCTCTAGCAAGGTTCTGAGGAGGGGGCGCTGGGATGAAATAACACACACACGGGCGGCTCCTGTGGCTCAGCGAGCAGGGCGCCGGCCCCATATACCGAAGGTGGCGGGTTCAAGCCCGGCCTCGGCCGAACTGCAAAACAAAAAAATAGCCGGGCGCTGTGGCGGGCGCCTGTAGTCCCAGCTACTAGG
>CAUYON010056226.1:0-43052 GCA_963573935.1 Arctocebus calabarensis
TCCACATTTAGTCCTAAGTGTGAAGTGAAGGAGACACCAAGGCACAGGTGTCTCCTCAGCAGTTGTCCAGCCTTTTTGGCAATTGGAGCCTCTGGTGGAGGTTGGAGGTCCCCCTCCTTGCCTGTCATCCAGCCTGCTGGCTCCTCAGCTGGCTGCCACACCACCGACACTGCCAAGGAGGAGGCAGAAGGTCTCCCAGCCCCACTGAGCTGGCTAGGGCGCCAATTGTCCTGCATCAATTCTCCCTCTCTGAGTAGAAACTCCAACTGCTGTTAGGGAAAAGGGGCGAAGACTCGATCTAACTGCTTCCTGCTGAATCGGGCAGTGATAGAAGGGGGCAATTGGGGTTTGTCCAGAGGAGAGTGATACAGGGGTTCATGGACTGGAACCATCTTCCTTCATTCAATCTTAATTCAAACATCGTCTTATCTGAAGAAGGCTTTGCTGGCCATGCTTTCTAAAATAGCCTTTCCTTCCCTGTTAAGTTTATCTCTAACCTGGACTATAATCACCATCTAACACCTATCCATAATACAGGGCGGCCGTAAAGGTCATGTGCAATTTAAAATAGTATGCCGTTTAAAATTGTACGTGAACTTCATGACCACCCTGTATATGTCCGTGTGTGTGTTTGTGTGTATTTATTGACATACGGCCTAACTTTCCCCACTTAGCATTAAAGGTGCATGACAGCAGCTATCTTATTTTTCTCATTGCTGTAGTACAAGCTCCTACCACAGTGCCTGTACATGCTGGAAAGTAATACTCTGCGTAAATTAATGAACTGGATGGACAATAGAGTATTCTATATCAGACTTTCAAAGTCCTTTTCCATGTATAATCATATTTAATCCCAGGAAGTAAGGATCCCAGAGGGACAAATTTCTCGCCCCTATACCTATAAAGATTGGCTGAGATCAGTAGAACCCTCTTCTCAGACCCAAGCAGCAGCCTGGCATGAATTTCCCTTTATTCTGATGCCAAGTATTGATATTTTATTTGATGAGTGAATTTCATTAAGTTAAATCACCTAATGTACCAGACCCAAAGAGCATATATTGTGTGATTTGTTTACATAAAGTTTTAGGAACTGCACACGAATGTATAGTGACAGAAAGTAGGTCACATTCTTTAAGGGATGGTGGAGACCTGACAGAGGTCTCAGGAAACATTTTGTGGTAATGGACATGTTCATTATCTTCATTTAGTCATGGTTTCGTAAGTATATGCCTCTATTATAACTTAAATTGTATACTTGAAATATGTGCAGTTTACTGTGTATTATTTTGCTCAATAAAGATGTTAAAATAAAAAAAAAACAGGTAATGTACCCAAGGTCACCCTGCATATTTCTGCAAAACACTGGCTGGGCCCATGTCTGGATTCTTGGTGTCTTCTTTCATTTCCAGCATTGCCCACCCGCTGGTTAACGAAGTTCCAGTTGTTAACAGTAGAAAACCCCCCACTTGTAACAACATTTATTGGTGTGTTTCTCTGTGCAGAAAGGAAAACTTTGATTTTACAGTTGGGTGGCATTCTAAACCACTTTTATAAGGCTCTATTTTTTCTATTAAGTGAAAATCAAATAGCCAACACGGATTGGATGGCATTTGAGGAATTCCAGGTTAATGGGACTTTTATATGAGCAATTTGAGAGAAGGAAAGGATTTGCCCAAGGTCACCTAAAGGGCAGCTTTGGCACAGGAATTAGAAACTGAATAACTCAGCATTTTTGTTTTTCAGCATAAAAGCTATATTTTCTTCCATTCTTTATTGGCAAGTTGTAACTCTTTTTTTTTTTTCCATAGTACCTAAAATACCTGTTTCTCACAGTCCTTTGTGCGTGTCTTCATTTTCTCTTGTGAATGAGACATTCTGAATGCCTCTTGGCACACGCAGGACCCAATGCTCTGTTCTTTTCTATCTCCCTTCTCTGATTTACCGTGCAAGAGGGGCACCGCCTGTTAAAAAACCGTATTAATAGAACCGAATCTGCCAAGATCCCACAGGGACTGGGCGTGTCAGATGAAAGCTGGAATTCCAGCTATGTGTTTCAATGGGCCACCCTTCCACCAACAGATTTGTTCCTAACACCACGATTCTTTTCAGTTAATCAGTGTTTTACTATTCACATGGACACTTTTTTATTTTCCTCCTTTGTGCTACTGAGAACCTGCTGAATACTCATTGACACAAAAGGTTTCCAAGATAAGTCAGCCTAACTCATGCTCTGGAGTGAACAGGATGAAATAACCATATAAGTATTTTGCAATTGCAAGGAAAGCCCCTGTCTTCAAGATACTTGAGATCTTTGGGGAGGGGGGGTGTTAATGCATCTTTACACTTTAGCTTTAATTTATTGGTTTACAACCTTTATTGCACTTATATTCCTAACACCCTTGGTCAATGGATTATATTTTTTATAAATATGATTTATAAATATGATTCTATTTATAATGATGATTTTAAATGCATTTTGATACTAAGTGCTACTTATAAGATACTTTTAGTAAATTCTTAATTTTATTAATATTACTCCCTGGAGGGGCAGCTCCTGTGGCTCAGTGAGTAGGGCACTGGCCCCATATACCGAGGGTGGCGGGTTCAAACCTGGCCCCGGTCAAACTGCAACAAAAAATAGCCGGGCATTGTGGTGGGCACCTGTAGCCCCAGCTATTCAGCAGCCTGAGGTGAGAGAATCGCCTAAGCCCCAGAGCTGGAGGTTGCTGTGAGCTGTGATGCCACAGCACTCTACTGACGGTGAGTGCTAAAAAAAATTTTTTTTCTCTCTAAAAAAAAAAAAAATATATATATATATATATGTTATATTACTCCTTGGTTTATTTGTTATAAAAAAGTGTATGTATTGATATTATGTGCATATATATCTGTATATATATGAATACACACATATCATTTCTTAAATTGAGACACACTTTTCTGCTCTATTTGTAAGCATTACTAGGTAATCTGAGGCAAGCCTGTTCTGGCAGAGAGGAAAGAAAACAATGGGAAATGAAAATTCCTGTGTGATTTTTTTTTTTTTTTTTTTTTTTTTGCACTTGTGTCGTGCTTCACATCTTAAATGAACACCAGTAGGTTTCCTTGTGTCTCTCTGTGAACACAGAAAATTTGTAGCTTTTCTTTGGATTTTAGAGACTAAATACTATCAGTAAAAAGTTGCTAGTGCATGTTTGATACTTTTGATTCTGGCCACGCCATACCACAGAGATCAGAGAGGTGACATCTGACTTGTATGCAAAACATACTTTATGAAAGAAGAAGAGTCATTGCCAAGGCTGGGTGAGTGATGTCTGCCCGGGAACAACTCTAGCCAAGTTGCCGGATCACTGTGACCAAAAATTGTTTGTGTCTGCAGAATTCTGCAAGACAGAGCCTATGCAATTTTTAAGTTTTTTTTATAATTTTCCATTAAGATTGGAACAATACCACAAAAATGTTTGGGGGCAGGGGGAAGAAATCCGAATCTCCTCGAGATGTTTCTGTTGTGACTGGTGGCACCGGAGCTGTGTCTCTTGTGACTGGCGTCTGCACCAGGTTAGCCCTACATGTCCTACTCAGCTCTCTGCAGCTTTGTCTCAAGATGACGAAGTAACTGGAAAGGGTTATTTGTAAGCAAGGGCCCTGTCCAGTGCCTCTCCTGTCATTTCACTTGAACCTACGGGTCTGGGCTGTCAGTTCCATCAGTGTGCAGAAAGAGCCCTGATCAATGTCATGGGCTACTCAACATGTTAATCAGTGCCCATTTCATCCTTAAGACACATCTTTTTGGTCTGGCGCCCATAGTTCTGTGATTAGGATGCTGGCAAGTTGGAACCCAGCCCAGGCCACCTAAACAACAATGACAACTATAAGAAAAAAATAGCTGGGCATTGTGGTTGGCACCTGTAGTCCCAGCTACTTGTGAGGCTGAGGCAAGAGGATTGCTTTAAGCCCAAGAGTTTGAGGTTGTTGTGAGCTGTGACGCCACAGCACTCTGCTGAGGGCGACATAGTGAGACTCTGTCTCAAAAAAAAAAAAAAAAGACACACCTTTTTTTTGGCTTCCTGGACGCTTCTTCCTCTCAGCCTTCTTACAACCTTGCTGGCTGCTCCTGTGTGGTCCCATTTGTTGACTGCTCCTCATATCTTCACCCGTAGACATTAGCCTTGGCCTTGGACCTCCTTGCTTCTGTCTACTCACGCTGTCAGTGGCCTGATCTAATCCCTTAGGGCCACATGTCAGCCGTATGAACCTCTCCCCTCCAGTCCAGACTAATAGTTTGAATCCTCTCCTGGGTATCTCAACTTCAACAGGTCCAATGAACTTCTCATTCCCCCTCACAAAACTATCTCCTCCCACAATCCTCCCCATCTCAGTAAATTACAACCCCATCAACAAAAACTTGCCTTTGTTCGTAACTCCTCGTTTGACCTGATTTCATATTCAATCTGATAGGAAACCAATCTTCACTCCACTTCCAGAGTATATCCAGAAATAGGACCACATCTCACTAGTCCCAACCCACCGTGATCTCTCTCCTGGGTTGCCACTTTGGCTTCCTGTGCTCTCTCGATTTTAGACCTTGTCCACTGTGGGCATTCCTTAACAAAGCAGCCCTGGAAATGGCTCCCATCCGGCCATGCCTCTGTTCCTAATCCTCTGTCCGCTTCCGGGCTCGATGGAGGGTACAAGGACCTCCTCCAGCTGTCCAACCTCACCTCATCCCATTAGCCATCTCACTTACTTTCCTCCAAACACAGGAGCTCTTTGCTGTTTCTGGAACCCATCAAGCATGGTTTTGTCTCAACAAAACTTGTTTTTCCCTTTGCCTAGATCCTTCTTCCCCTAGATGTCTGCAAGGCCTTCCTTCTCCCATACTTCTCTCAAATACCTTCACATCAGCAGGATGTCTAACTCCTGTGAATAAAATAGCAATCCACCCACTCCCCCCCACTGTCCTGTGTTCCCCACACCCTGTTTTATTTTTCTCCCTCTGACTTGGCGCACCCTCCACTGACTTGTTTATGAGTTTATTGTCCATGGTCCCTCCACAGAAGCTAAAAAACGTGACCTCTGAACTTCCTGTTGTATCCCCAGCCTTTAGGAGGCCATGTGGTACATAGAGGTACTCAATCCATACTTCTAGAGTAAACGAGATCCTTCTCAGGTCTAAGTTTCATCAACAACAGTTCTCTATTCCTCAGGAATTTATTTAAGGATCAGATTCCCAGTTCAGTCTGCTTTGCTTCAGTTGTTCTTACTTGCATAAGTACAACGTGTAGGTTGAATTATTTTGTCTTCTGGAAAAGGGACATGGACTATTATTCTCCCTTTTGTCATGCTTATTATATAAGCATAATGTTTATATATGAGCTAAACTACACAGACGCCTGTGAGTGATGGCAGATTGAGCTGAGTCTTGCCTCTCCACCCAGGGTAGGTGCTCACCTTGATCAATGCACGTTTTGATGGGAACAGCCCAATGCAATGATTTTGCTTGGTAAAATCCTTTAGGAACAATGTTGGTGGAGGTAACTCTTACTGCTGCTTTCCTAGGATTATTAGTTGAGTCAGTTGACGACTGTCATTTCGGTCATGAGATGTTTAAAGGAGAAAGCAGCGAGAAAGACAGAAAGGTGATTGATGGCGAATCTGGAAGCAGGGTTTGTGTTTTACCAGCTGTGTTGGGGAGACCCGGGGACAGGGATCCCAGAGAGGGGCTTTATCATCTCCTTCACTCCCTCCCACCCTCCCGGAGCTGCTCAGATGGGGCCCTGTGTGTTTTAACCACCTGCAGACATTAGTCCTTTGTTGTGATCTTGTGGTTGGAAACAGAACTCACTCTTATAAGGCAGTTTGGAAGCTTCAAAGGGAAATGGAGAGGAAGAAGTAGCCACGTGTGATGTCTCTTAAATGCCTCTTCAGAAAGGACCAGAGGGGAATTAAAAAGTAAAGGTACAACAAAAAGTCTTTGGGGAGGTAGATTAGAAAATTGGATTTGTCAAACCCAGTCCTAGAAATTTTATGTCCTGGGAACATAAAAGTCAGCCATTCATTAAAGTTCTTGTATGCTGGTGGCTGGAGGAGTGTTGTAGCCTGATCTCTGTGACCTCCTTGAACGTGGACTTCACACTAGCAGGAACTCTCTTCTTATTCCCTCTTGCTCCTGCAGCAAAAAAAGGCATACAAAAATGCACCTTACAAAAATTAGATAAGCCTGACAAACACTTTCTAAGAGTGGCTTTGCCTCCCAGTACGAGTACCACCCAGTGCCCAGATCCCAACACTTGACGAGCAGGTTGGTCTCAAGCCCTGTCTCAAGCCCTGTCTCTATTCTCCGCAGACACTCTCGGAGACGTGCACTCACGACCGTGATCTAAGCGCCCATCCCTGAGCTTAGAGCAATGGGGCCGTTTCTGCTGCCATCTCTCTGGGTTTTCAGAAATCACAGTTCCCTCATGGACCCCTTTGTTCCTCTCTGGCCAGGGCTGAGAGAAGGACATTCCAGTTCTCCCCCAGGAGCAGGGCGGGTAGAAGGGCCGGGACTAACTCCACAGCAGGCAGCCAGCAGACCCACACCCTCTGGCGCAGGAAAAGCAATACTGGTAACAGCAGGCGACACCCGGGGTTGGGTCAGACAGCCAGGGACAAGAAGTCTCAGAAGGGATGACCAGCCGGCGCTCTGACACCCCCGGCGTCAGGCTGAGGTCCGGCTGGGTCTCTGTCTGAGAGTGTCCCCAGGGCAGCTGGGACCTGACTTGGAGGGGGGGGAACTTCTATAACAGGCCTGGGAAAAGCTCCTGAAAGCTCGGAAGAATCCAACAGTGCACAAATAACGAAAATAATTAGTGCGGAGTAGTAACGGGAAAATTTTTGAGCTTAAGTTATAGCCAAAGTAGTTCACTGGTATATAAAATGTGGGTATGCTAAAATCAGCTCAGCATGACTCAGCCTTCGCTACTAGCATAAAACCAAAATTAAAGCAATCAAATCCCTGCAGAAGTCGAGGACACGCAGGTACCCGCCTCCAGAGCTCTACTTAAAAAATAAAAATAAAATAACCTGTTGATGGCGTGGACGGCGCACCAACTTGAGTGCCAAAAGTTGAAGAAGGTTCTATCTCTAGCTTTGCTGCTGGCATCTGAGAAACATGCGGAGTCTTTCTGTATGTTATGCAGAAGCCCATCTAGGCAAGACTATAGAGGCTCGTATGCTATGTCTCGAAATAAAATAAAGATACAAATCAAGCTAACTAATAAACTACGTTCTCTCTAAATAGACCTTCCTAATGACCTAGAAAGCCAAATTCAATTCTTTTTTTTTTTTTTTTTTTTTTAAAGAGGAAGAGTTTTCTTATGTTTCCCAGGCTAGTCTTGAACTGGCTTCAAGAGAGCCTCCTGCCTCAGCCTCCTAAAGTACTGGGATTACAGGTATGAGCCACTGCGCCTGGTTCAGATTTGAGTTTAGGATTCCCTGATCCCTCAGAGATCACGGATGATGAACTCTGGATCATGTGATCAAAAAGGTCACACCTGTAATCCTAGCACTCTCGGAAGCCGAGGCAAGAGGATCACTTGAGGTCAGAAGTTCAAGACCAGCCTGAGCAAGAACAAGACCCCATCTCTATTAAAAACAGAAGAAATGAGCCGGGTGTTGTGGCGGGCACCTGTAGTCCCAGCTACTCAGGAGGCTGAGGCGGGAGGATTGCTGAACCCAAAGAGTTTGAGGTTAGTGTGAGCTATGATGACACTAAAGCACTCTACCCAGGGGAGCAGAGTGAGGCACTGTCTCAATAAAAAGAAAAAAAGTGTCCCCTTCTCTCGTCCTGACCTGCAGCAGCTTTCCTCCACGCTCCTCAGCTCCTGCTTCTCCTTCCAGCCCCCTTCCAAACGGCAAGGGGCTCTCAGGGCCACTCAAATGATTTCCCCAACCTGCATGACAGCTTAGGTCATCCCTGAATTTCAGGGATGCAAACTCCAATGTCAGGTAAAAGATGGGGGGCACGGACCCTTCTCCGAGACTGCCCCTCTCCCATGCAGTTTGACCCGGATTGAGCCAAGTCGAATGTTCCCATGCGATCTGGCGTGGGATGGATTAGCTTTCTTTATGATTTCAGGTCACATGGGAGATACACCAAGTTTTTTATTTTTTTTTAAGGGCTCTAAATGAAGGCCAGCAAGATATGAATGTCCCCAAACTGCCCACACACTCTTTCTCACCACCCTCTGGAAAAAATTCTGAGCCTCCCCCTTAGACACCTAAGAAGAAGCTGAGAAAAATCCACCCAGAAGGAAAACAGCTGCTCAGAGCTTGCCTCCCCCTTCCTGGCCGGCCATCTTTCCAACGGTATTGGCTTCTTCTGTGATCTGGGGAATGAGCAAGCAAGCAGTGACATTTGAATCTTCCCAAATATTTCTTACCGGCTGTCAGTGACCCTTGGGATTGAGGCACCTATTCTTTGGGGCCCAGTGATACAAGAATGAGTGTACCCCTAGACCTAAGGGTGGCAAAGGCCAGCCATTCGCAAACCAATGTTAATTTTTTCCCACAATATTTCCCTGAGATGCTAGAGAGGGGATGACTTCCCTGAAAACCATGGATTAATGAAGATTAGAATTGCTGGGGACAGGGAACCCCTTGGTAGGGCTGGGTGTTGAGGCACAGCGGAGGGGAAGGAGGCCAAGGGTGGAGTCTAAAGATGCGAGTGAGAAAACGGAAGAGGTGGGAAGAGATGGTACCAAAGGGCAAAGGTCTTCAGAGTCTAAACAGCCCACCTTTAGAGAGCTTGAAAAAGCAGGACTGGGGCGGCGCCTATGGCTCAAAGGCGTAGGGCGCCAGCCCCATACACCTGAGGTGGCAGGTTCAAACCCAGCCCCGGCCAAAGAAAAAGTGTTCCCAACATTTGTTGTCAACAGATGGCTTTCCTTTGTTGTCATTAACATGACTTAATGGAATAAAGTTATAAAGAAGACCCTCTAGAACTTCCAAGTGATCCTAAGTTTGTTTACCTGAGTTAGAACTTCATCATATCAGCACTTCCCAATGTCTTTCCCCCCCAACTCAAGGACCAAACAGGTTGTGTCTTTTCAAGCAGAATAATATTTTTTTCCCCAGTTGAAGAAAATAAAGGAAATCCTGAACAATTAACGTTCATAACACTATAGATGTTTTAATCTAAGAACTCCATGTATATTATATAAAAACTAGCATTTTTGTGCTGACAACTATTCTAAAGATGTATTTATTTACCTATATTAATTACTGGTTATCACTGTGTAAAACATTAATACTTTAGCAGAGAAGAAACATTTTCGATTAGCTCTCACAGTGTTTCACTAACGTTCATAATCTCTATGCCTAAAGCTCCTAATTAGTGTGATTGAAGAAAACACAAAATGTACACGTCTCCCACGGGCAATGATTACAACTTTTTATAAATCACAGCCAGAGTCTTTCTGATACTTTGAAAAGAGCAAATTGGAAACTGTAAAAGTTGCACTTTTCATATCCTTAAAAGGCCATGATTATTGTACTTTTAGATTTTTGCTTTTATCTGTAAGAAAATCGCATTCTTTCCTTTGTGATAGAATTTCTACATCCGCTCTTAATACCAGCCAAGGAAAACTTCCAGCTTCCCATTAACTACACACAGGTTTGAGGGCTTGAGCTCCTGGGTTCAGTCTGGGTTCTCCGTGAAAGAAGTGCTATGAAGACAACACTATTTTGTCACTTAAAAAAGTATTTTAATCGGGCAGCACTTGTGGCTCATCGAGTAAGGTCCTGGCCCCATATACCGAAGTTGGCAGGTTCAAACCCGGCCTCGGCAGAGCTGCAAAAGAGAAAACTAGCTGGGCGTTGTGGCAGGTGCCTATAGTCCCAGCTACTTGAGAGGCTGAGGCAAGAGGATCACCTAAGCCCAGGAGTTGGAGGTTGCCGTGAGCTGTGTGACGCCGCGGCACTCTACCCAGGGTGACAAAGTGAGACTCTGTCTCTACCAAAAAAAAAAAAAAAATCTATGTACTGAATTCCCATACTTTGGATGTATACTTAGCAGCGGGATTGCTGGGTCTGGTAGTAGTTTTCTTTTTATTTAGTGTTTTGAAGAACCTCCATGCTTTAGTCCATAGTGATCGTACTAATTTGTATCCCCCCAGCAGTGTACAAAAGTTGCCCTTTCTCCCTCTCCTCTCCGACGGTCATTATTGGCCACCTTTTTGATAAAAGCCATTTTAACTGGGATGAGTTATCTCATTACAATTTTGATTTGCATTTCTCTGATGACTGCAATTATACTGAGTACTTTTTCATAGACCTGTTCACCATTCGCATGTCTTCTTTTGAGAAATGTCTATTCAGAAGCGTTTCCCATTTTTTAATCAGATTATTTGAATTTTTCCTGTTGAGTTGTTACAGCTCCTTCACGTATATTCTAGTTATGAATCTAGTCAGACGGGTAGTTCGCAAATATTTTCCTCTGTTCCATGTGTTATTTCTTCCCTTTGTTGATTGCATGCTTTGCTGTACAGAAGCTTTTTAGCTTGATGGAATCCTATTTGTCCAATTGGGCCTTGCTTGCCTGTGCTTTGGGGGTATCACTCAAGAAGTTCTTACCCAAACTGGTGTCCTGAAGCAGTTCCCCAACATTGTCTTTTTGTCTTTTAGCAGTTTCATTGCTTCAGGTCTTAGATTTAAGCATTTAATTCATTTTTATTTGACTTTCATATATAGCGAAAGATAAGGGTCTAGTTTTATTCTTCTGCTCATGGATATCCATTTTTCCCAGCACCATTTATTGAAGACACTGTCACTTCCTTTCCCCTCTGTATGTTCTTGGCACCTTTGCTGGAGATAAGTTTGCTATGAACATGAGGATTTATTTCTCAGTTTTGCATTCTGTTCCCTTGGTCTGTCTGTGGTGGGTTTTTTTGTTTTTTTGTTTAATGCCAGTACTATGTCATTCTTTTTTTTAAAAAATTTTTTTTCTTTAATATTTTGAATGAAAAAAATATAGAAAATAATAATATAATAGATGTTGCTGAAATTAAATAAATGTTAGCATCTGTTTCTTTGTTTTGAGAGGCAACATAGCCCCATGGTTCAAATGATGAGCTGGGTGAGTCACGCAACTTACTAATCTTTGCCTCAGTGTTCTGCATCTGTGGAATGGGTGATATAACAGTAGCGCCCTCACAGAGGAGATTAAATGAGTTAATATTTGGAAAGGGTTTAGATCACTACCTAGTGCACATCAAGTGCTGTATACATTCTTGTCAAATTTTCAAAAGAAAAACATGTTTCCAAAATTGGCTCAGCCCTCTTACATTGTTAAAGAAGTAAAGTGTTGTCTTGGCATGGTGGTTTACACCTGTTATCCCAACACTTTGGGAAACCAAGCTAGGAGGATGGTTTGAACGCAGGAGTTCAAGACCATACTGGCCAACATGGTGAGACCGTGTCTCTACAAAAAAGTAAATTAAAAACAAAATAGCTGGGTACAGTGCCACATGCCTATAGTCCTAGCTACTGGGGAGGCTGAGGCAGGAGGATGGCTTGAGATCGATGGGTTGAGCTAGGAGTTGCAGTGAGCTATGATCATGCCACAGCACTCTAGCCCAGGTGAAAGTGCAAGACCCTGTCTCTGAAAAAAAAAAAAAAAGAAGTAAATATTATTAAATTTCTGTGATAGCTCAACATTACATTTTTGAGATTTATCCATGTTGGCTGATACAGTTGGTTCTATTTCATTTATTATAACTGCTGTTCACTGATCCATTATACAAATGCATCACTGACTACAACTCAGAAAATGGAGCTACACTGAGCATCCTGGAACAAGTGCCCACCCATGAGACTTCCTCTGTGACGCACAGCTTAAAAGACACAGCCAGGTGTGCCTTTAACTTTTCCACATGTCTCATAGAATGGGGCAGATTGACATTCCCAATAGCAATGAGTAACAGGCTCCATTTTCCCATGTTCTCACCAATACACGAGGCTATTAGATTTACTAACTTTTGCCTATGGGATGGGTATTCCATAGTATGCTGCTGTTTTCATTTTTATTTCCATAATTACTAGTTAGCATTTTCATGTTTTTTAGCCACTGGGGTTTCTTTCTCTTCACATTGCCTTTTTATATTCATTTTTAAGATATCTATTGTTGCCCATTTTCTATTCTACTATTTTCTTATTGCTTTATAAGGGTTCCTAAAATATTCTGCATTCTGATCCTTAGTACATGTGACTTGTAAATATCTTCTCTTAGACTGTGATTTCCCTTCTTTGAAATGTTTTTTGTGGTCCAAGATATTCATTTTATCGTAGTATAATTAAGTAATATTTGCCTCTGGGCTTCATGATCTTTTTTTTTTTTCTTTTAAAAAAGGGGGAGAGGGAAGATAAAGTGGGGATGGTTAATGTTACAAAAATATACACAGAATGAACAATAGTTGAGAGTTGAACAAAGTCACTACCATCAGCAACACCTAAAAAACCTAAAAGCATAGAATTATAATTCTACCACCTTTTGGGGCTCCAATGACCTCGATTTGGTTAACATACATTGTATGTCTATATCGAAACATCACACGGACCCTATAAATATATGCAACTATTTCTGAACCCATAATTATTAAAAAATTTTTAAAAACCTTTCCCTATGCCAAGAAGGACCTCCAACCCCCACCGGAGGCTCCAATTGCCAAAAAGGCTGGACAACTGCTGAGGAGACACCTGTGCCTTGGTGTCTCCTTCACTTCACACTTAAGACTAAATGTGAAACCCCCATCTCCTATGCCTAGGTCAATTTCTTGTGAATTTCCTAGACCTCAATTCCATGAATGGACTGTATCCATCCATTGATACATTCATTCACCTTGCCCCCGGTGGAAGGGACTGTATTCATTCGTTTCCTGGCCAAGGAACCCATACACCTATATATACCCTGAGACTAAAGGCCTAAAAGAGGAGATGGGGAAAGACCGGGAGAGAAATGGAGAGAGCTTCTCTCTCCCCACTAGAATTCTCTCCCTCTACCAGGAGCCTTAGTATTTTCTGTATTCTTTTCAGTGAATAAATTCTGTCTTACCACTTAAAAAAAAAAAAAAAAACTTAGGAATCTTCAGACGTGACATTAGGACTCTGCAGTAAATGTTTTCTCTCTCTAGCTTATTTTGTGAAGTATACAAGTAATAACAATTAACTTTATTTTTTTTTAATTTATTTTATTTTATTTATAGACAGAGTCTCACTCTGTTGCCCAGGTTGGAGTGCAGTGACACATCATAGCTCACTACAATCTCAAACTTCTGGGCTTAAGCAATCCTCTTTGCTCTGCCTCCATAGTAGCTCAGACTACAGGCACACAACACACCACCATGCCCAGCAAAATTTGTGTCTTATTTTGTGTAGAGACAGGGGTTTTGCTATGTTGCCCAGAGTAGTCTCGAACTCCTTTCCTCAAGCATTCCTCCCTTCTCAGCCACCTGAAGTTCTGTGATTATAGGTGTGATCCACTGTACCCAGCCTAGTCCTAAAATTCATTCTAAATTTTCAAAATAATCAGACTTACAACAAGATTTTTAAAACTGTACACACATGTTCAAAAACTAGATGAGATTATTTTTTGGTGAAAATAATGGTAAAGATTCCTCCCTCCCCAATTTTCCTTATTGATACCTCCATGTGTTTATAGTTCACTATCACTCCCATGCCACAATCAATAAGAAAAATAGACAACATAACTGTATTTACTTACTCTCCAGGGCCTCCACAATAGCAGTAACACTGCTGGACATTGGTTTTATGACCTGCATCCCATTCAAGGTCTGCCACACTATAGGGTAACGTCTGCTTCATGACTTGCAGTGCTTTGGCATTTGGTCCTTTCTTAAGCGCACCACCCCTCTATATTAGAAGGAAAAAAATTTTTTAGAAAAGTGAAGGCTAACATTTCAAACACATTTCTATACTTTAAAAATACCTCTGATACCTCTGCAGAAATTGCCATCCCAAATTCCTACTGTATCACAAATCGTCAAAATAAATAATTTGTTGTCTTCCTTCAAATTATTGCCCCAATTTCCATACTGCTATCATAAAATAAGTCTAAAAGAGTTGCAAGTCACTCAAGCATCTTTAGTCAAACAATAAATAGGACCTCTTTCTACCCAACATTCATTGCTCATTTTATTCAAATAAAATTTCAATGTCCACAATCATTATGTTGAAAGTGCCTTAAAAATTCCAATTAGGGTTTTAGCCAAAAAAAAACACTTAAAATTTGATACCTTTGTTGTTGTTGCAAAAACACACTGTCGACAGAGCCATTTTTCATCTGAATCAATTACACTGGAATCAATATGAGGTGTGTGACACAACTGATGATATCCTTAATATCAGAAAAAGCATAAAGCAAATTCTATTTTATTAATTAATACTGCAACAGTTTCAAGGAAGCATTTTATTATTATCCTTTCCTACAAAAATATTTTTACAACTGATGAATAAACTCAGGGTAATACCTTTAAAATAACAACCTAAAATCTTCAACAGGGGCACTCAGAATGTAACAAAACATTTCCATTAGACTCTAAAAGGAATCAATTATTTACCTTGGCCACATTTATCACATATAACCATTTCATTGGGAGCTTCTGAATACTCTTCTTGACATATTGTACAGACCATTTCCCCACTTCCACTGGCTCCTAAAATATTCAAGACATATGTTAAAAAGAGTCAAAGAATTCCATCTAACAAAACTACTTTTATGACTCAGTATAGCACAAAAGGACGTTTGTTAAGTAGTCCATAATGCTTCACTAAGTACTGTACACAAAATGCTACCTCTCTGCTCCCTATTTAGTGTTTTTCCCACCTTTAAAAATGTCTACATTCATAATTTCACCTACTCCCTTGGCAGAGGACAATTTACATTGCTCAGGTAGCTTTCCCTTATTACACATTTCTAATATCCCCACTCTCAAGGGATGAAGTAAGGGGTGGGAAACTGGGGGTTTGGGGAACTAAACACCAGAGCTGTTCTCCAGAATACATACCTGGAACATACCTGGTACATTCAGGTACATGCATTCACTTATTCTATACCAGCAATAAACCAAGGAAGACATGTAAATTGCCCATTTTTCTCTGAATTTGGAGAATTTCTTTTTATTTACTAATTTATGAAAGAGGCTGAACACCATTATTTAATCTCCAGCTTCCCAAATCTGGACATATGGTGTCCAAAAATGTACCCTCACAAACTCCTATTGCAACAAAAGTTGGGGGTTCCACGATTATATTTTTTACCTGAACAAGTAAATCATTTCTTTCCTAAACACTCTTATTCTAAAAAATAATCATTACACAAAATTTAGAATATACTAACACAACTATCATTTCCAATATTCTTGTCCTTACTATTTCAATATACTCACAATCACAATGCACAAACTTTATTCATATACCAACAATAACAAACTTACAATTGGGTGCTAGAGGCCAAGGTTAAGGCTCTTGACACATTTTATCGAACTCTACAACTTATTAGATAAATGTACTATTTAGAGAAAAGAACTGAGGCTCAGATAGATAAAAGTAACTAACCCAAAGACCCTCAGGAAGTATCAAAGCTAGGATTCAAACCTCACTGTGCCAGATTCCATGTTCTCTCCACCACAATATGCTTCCTTTTATCAGTACTATGTAATATTTCTTCTATCAAATCATTTTTCACACAGCCAGTTTTCAAAATTATAACTTGTAATAACTGCATAGTATTCTATCTAGTGAAGAGAACCAATTTAAATTCACTATTCCTCCATTCTAAGACATACGGGTTATCAATTTTGGGGGCTTCATTTTTGTAACTTTGCTTATTTATTTGTTTGTTTTGGTCTCCTATCCTCTTCCCCATTCTTTGTTTGCTTCCTGGCATGCATGGTAGGATGTAGCCTCCCATAGTTGTGGTTTATGGCTCCAGTACAGAAAGCAACTGGGCTGAGCTTGGGAATTCTCAGTGCAAACTTGCAAATTCTCAGGAAAAGGAATGACAGTTCCATCCCAGGGTAAGTGCCTGCTTGACCTGACTCCCACAATAAACAACAAGGTAGACTAGGGAAGGGGAAGACAGTTCCGCAGAAAATAGGGTATTGATCAAACAAACGGTATGTATTAACCTCAGGAAATAATCCTGAGGAAGATGGGTCTTGCTCTGTCTCCCAGCTAGAATGCACTAGTATCATCATAGTTCATAGCAACTTCAAACTCCTGAGTCCAAGCCATACTCTTGCCTCAGCCTCCCAAGTAGCTGGGACTAGAGGCACTTGCCACCACACAGGGCTAATTTTTTTGTTTTCTATTTTTTCCTTTTCTTTTCGATAGAGATGGGGTCTCAAACTCTCGGCCTCAAGCAATTCTCCTACTTTGGCCTCCCAAAGTGCTAGAATTATATGCTTGAGCCACTGCGCCCAGATGAATTAATAATAAGTAAATTACTTGTGAAATTCAAGTACATCGTTTTTATCATCAAGTCTATAATGAACTTGCTATATAGCTTAGTGGGCTTTTATAGTTTCCCTTATTCAAAATCCAACTAACTATAAAATCTTGATCATATTATACTAGAAATATCAATTTTTGTGTAATTGTTAAAATAAATCTCAGCACACATTTCTCATTTAGGTTTTTAATTATCTTATGAATAAAACTCTAGAAATGGGTTTGTTTGACAGATTAAAGAATATGAACATTTTAGGCTCGGCGCCTGTGGCTCAAAGGGCTAAGGTGCCAGTCATGTACAGCTGAGCTGGCGGGTTCGAATCCAGCCCGGGCCCGCCAAACAACAATGACGGCTGCAACCAAAAAATGGCTGGGCATTGTGGCAGGCTCCTGTAGTCCCAGCTACTTGGGAAGTGGAGCCAAGAGACTCGCTTGAGCCTAGGAATTGGAGGTTGCTGTGAGCTGTGATGCTACAGCACTCTATCCAGGGTGACAGCTTGAGGCTCTGTCTCAAAAAAAAAAAAAGAATATGAACATTTTAATATATTTAATGCACATGCTAAATAACTAAAATAGAAATTTACACTGCTGGCTCGGCGCCTGTGGCTCAGCGGGCTAAGGTGCCAGCTACGTACACCTGAGCTGGCGGGTTCGAATCCAGCCCAGGCCCGCCAAACAACAATGACGGCTGCAACCAAAAAATGGCCAGGCGTTGTGGCAGGTGCCTGTAGTCCCAGGTACGTGGGAGGCAGAGGCAGGAGACTCGCTTGAGCCCAGGAATTGGAGGTTGCTGTGAGCTATGATGCCATAGCACTCTATCCAGGGTGACAGCTTGAGGCTCTATCTCAAAAAAGAAATTTATACTGCTACCAGCAATGCAGCAGTATATTAGTACAAAGTTGCAATGTGCAACTGTACATGAACTTTATGTCCACCCTATATATATCTCTCTGTCTTTATATTTTGTCACATTTTTCTCATTGACCTCTCAACAACAGATTCAGAACATAATTTCAGTCCTTTAAACTGATTAAGTCCCAGAAACTGTTTCCCTAGAAAAACATTTTACTGGAGTAACAGCTATTGAGTTCCCTACTTAAACCCTGAATACTAACAATATAGATGGTAATTAAAAAATTTTAATTTCTTTACCAAAACGTTTTTTCATTCTTTGAGAAATATTAGAAGTAAAGTCATGAAATAGAAAATAGAAGTAACCTAGTACAAAGTTGTACTTGGGATTCAAATATAAAACTCAACCATTAAATACTTGAGAAATTTGTCTACCCTTAAAGAGAAAATTTATTCCCTCTTTTCTATAAGAGGAGACATAAAACACAAGTCTTAGCACAGGTTCATTAACACAGGAAAAGAAAAATCAAAAGTAAGTCCTTTTTTTTTTTTTTGAGACAGAGCCTCAAGCCATCACCCTGGGTAGCGTGCTGTGCCATCACAGCTCACAGCAACCTCCAACTCTTGGGCTCAAGCGATTTTCTTGCCTCAGCCTTCCAAGTAGCAGGGACTACAGGCGCCCGCCACAACACCCAGCTATTTTTTGGTTGTAGCCATCATTGTTATTTGGCAGGCCTGGGCTGGATTCGAACCTGCCAGCTCAGGTGTATGTGGCTGGCGCCTTAGCGGCTTGAGCCACAGGCGCAGAGCCAAAAGTAAGTCTTTAATAAGCATCTCCAAGATGCAGATTTTTAGTATTCATACTTTTTATAAATGAAGCACTTTGTATGAAAGAAATATGTGAGAAAACACCTATATCTAACAGATTCAAAAGACATATAGCATTTATAGTTTGTAATAATGAAAATGATCAAAATCATCACAAGAAATATACCTATAATCAACCAGGGAATGCATGTATTCATTTTTACTTCCATCCAATCAATATAATCTCACTTTCCCATCTAAGCATAAAAACCATAATTAAATGACAATTTAAATATTTTTATTGATGAATAATTCTATTACTCTAAAACAGTTCAGTACAATTCTAATTTCCCAATCATCTGACAAGTAGTATGTTTTAAATATGTATTTGCTTTCTACATTGCTTTGGACAAATACAGGCAAGTAACAGTTAAAACTGAATCCCAAATGGCTACTCATTGTGGCTCAAAATTGTTTTCAAAGTTCTTAGAAGGGTCCTAACAATAATTTATAAATGAGTCAGTGATGTCTCTGTGCTTCGGTCTACCTCTACTCTAAGAGTATCCTTGATGTTCTTATGATCTATAATACAGATTAGAGCTCCTTAAAGACCATGTTGATTTTTTTTTTCTTTTTTTTTCCAGGATAGGGTAAGGTTATGCTGCCCAAGCTGGTCTTAAATTCCTGCCTTCTAGTGATCCTACCACCACAGTCTCCCTAGTCACGGGATTACAAGTGTGAGCCACAACACCTGGCTAATGCTGATGTTTTCAACCTCTCCTTGAAACTCAGAATGTGATAAGTTGAAGAAAATTAAATTTCTGTATAAAACATGTTCAAGAGAAATAGTAGCACCTGCCTGTTTGAATGTCCTTCCAGAGAACCCAGGATTTAGAACTGTCTTCAAATATGATGAAGCAGCTCTGTTTCAATATGTTTATCTGAAATACAGAGAAACCCTTGACAGTGATCTTTTAAAATTAAAAACATACGGTTAAATTTAAGGTTATTAAAACTTTACTGAAGAAAATAGCAAAAGATATATTAGGTAACTTGCCTTTTTGATAGTTCCAAGATAAAACAAGCCATCTGACCATCTAGCTAGGACATCCTGACCCTCTTCAAATTTACATGCTGGCTTTTTGGCTTTTTGTCCATCCTGTAAAGACAGCTTGCTCAAGGATGTTGGGGTCTTTTGGTTTCGACGTAAAGGAGACCGCTTGTGGACCAGTGAATTACCTGCCCCTGTAGAGTCTCTGTTTAGGAGGGAAAAGACCATGTATAAACTTTACTTGCAAAACTTACTTTACCAATGAGATATTTCATAAGTTAGTCAAAAAATTTCATTTGTTACAAACCTTAAATTGAAGGAAAATGCAAAAATTATTTCAAATCACAAATACTTTGCAAACAAAGAAGATTAAAAAGAAATGATAGCAATTCTCAATGCTCACTCACTACCTAATCCAAGTGATGCCAATATTCAGCAAACACTCTGAGAAAGTGGTTCTCAACCTTCCTAAAACCGAGATGTATTTTCATTGTTACAAAGTGGTCGCAACCCATAGGCTGAGAACCGCTGCTCTAAGATAACATATTCAGGACAGCTATCATCAAAATAACATCTTTAAGTTGAGATAGGCCATGGTCATATGCAAAGAATGCCTTAAATCTCGTAAGTAGGTTGAGATGAAGAAAATAAACTAATTAAATTTTAATCCCTTAATTATGCCACATACAGTTAAGACTCCAACTTGTGACTCTGGGACTAGGTTGGTATATTTACACTCACTGGAAGAACAGTTACGACCTTCTCCCTACATGGTATCATTACTGAATTGAGTGTTTTTATTGTTGGGAGCGTATCATAGTCAAACAAATACACAAACTGGGAATTAAAAAAATTGAGAACAACTGATTTCATGAAATCAAACTCAAATGGGAAGTGTATTATGATGGATGGTGACATATGTATGCCATGGAATACTATTCAGCCATTAAAAAAGATGGAGACTTTACATCTTCTGTATTAATCTGCATGGAGATGAAACATATTCTTCTTAGTAAAGTATCACGAGAATGGAAAACCAAGCATCCAATGTACATAATACTAATAAGCCAGTAGACAAACTAATATACATCCACACAAGAAAAAACTCAATTCAAGTAGGACAGGGATCGATGTGCTCTCACCTAATGGGCACAATGTAAGTGTGCATAGGGCACAGCTCCTAGGTATGAGACACAACTACAAACAGGGACCTTATCTAACAAATGCAAACATGGTAACCTAATTGTCTGTACCCTCATATTAATCTGAAATAAAAATAAAAAAAGAAAGTGTATTATGAGAGCATTTATTTTTCTAAAGAAAAAAATGCCAACATTATATACAGCAAACATACATTTTAACTTATGTATTACCAGTCATTCCATAAATAGCGCAGCATACCAGCAAATCAACTGTTTGGTTTCACTTTTTTAATCACTAATTGAACATACAATGACATGTAAAACTAAATAGACAATAATCCTAAAATAGCATCTAAAAAATTTAGTAAAAATAAAGTTTAAAAAAAGGTTAAAAGTTTCAATACCTAAGAATAAGGAAAGCCTAATTTCAATATCTAAAAATACAGCTGGGAAATCCTACAGTTATTACATGGATGCATCCTGAAGACATTCCACTAAGTGAAACAAGCCAGACAAAAGGACAACTCCTGTATAATTCCACTTACTGAGTACCTAGAGCAGTCAGATTCATAGAGAAAAGATAGAATGGTAGTAGACAAAGGCTAGGAGGAAGGGGAGGAGTGAGTTGACTCCAACATTGACTAACAAAGTTTCAGTTTTTTTAAAGGAAAAAAAATTTCTTTTAAAGATATCCAAAGAAATAATCGGTAGCTTCCCAAATTTGCTAAAAATCATTAATCTACACCTCACAAACCTTAACGAACTCCAAGTAGGTTAAATACAAAGAGACCTACACCTAGCCACATCACAGCAAAAAATGCTTGAAAGACACAGAGAAAATCTTGAAAGCACCAAGAGAAATAAGACTTAAAATGTACAAAAAAACCCCAATAAGATGTACGGTTAATTTCTGAAACAGACAGAAGGCAATCAAGTGACATATTCAAAGTCACTTGAGAAACAAAAAACTGTTCACCTATCAACCAAGAATCTTACTTACATCCAGCAAAATAGTCTCAAAAATAAAGGTGAAGTCTGTGTACAATGACTCGCACCTATAGTCTTAGCACTCAAGGAGGGAAAAGCAGGAGGATGGCTTAAGACCAACCTGAGCAAGAACAAAACCCTGTCTCTACGAAAAATAGAAAAACACGGCCATATGTGATAGCAAAGGCCTAAAGTCCCAACTACTCCCAAGGCTGAGGGAGGAGGATCACTTGAGCCCAGGAGTATGGGGGCTGGGTAGTTGGAAGAGGGACAGGGAGACAGAGTGAGATTTGGTCTCAAAAAAAAGCAAAAGTGTCTCTGTTTTTGTGCCAATACCATGCTGATCGCCATGGCCTTGTAGTATAGACAAAAGTCTGGTATGGTGATTCTCCCAGTTTTGTTTTTATTACTAAGAATTGCCTTGGCTGTACAGGGTTCCTTCTGGTTCCATACAAAACAAAGAATTATTTTTTTCCAAATCTTGAAAGTATGATGATGGTATTTGAATGGGGATTGCATTGAATCTGTAGATTGCTTTGGGTAGTATAGACATTTTCACAATGTTGATTCTTCCCAGCTATCAGCACGGTTATGTACCCCAGTGAGAAGGGCCCACATCACAAAGTCTCAAAGCTGCAGTTATGTAGACAGAAGGGAACACTTTTACACTGCTGGTGGGACTGCAAATTAATACGATTTTTTTGGAAGGAAGTAAAGAGAATCCTCAAAGAGCTCAAATTAGACCTCCCATTTGATCCTGCAATCCCATTACTAGGCATCTACCCAAAAGACAAAAAAATCCTTTTATCATAAGGACATTTGCACTAGACTATTTATCGCAGCTCAATTTACAATCATCAAAATGTGGAAACAGCCTAAATACCCATCAACCCAGGAATGAATTAAGCTGTGGTATATGTATACCATGGAATACTATTCAGCCACTAAAAAAGATGGAACCTTAACATCTTTTGTATTAACCCAGATGAGAGGTGGAACACATTCTTCTTAGTAAAGCATCAAAAGAATGGAGAAGCAAGAATCCAGTGTACTCTATTCTAATATGAAGGCAGTAGATGAGTTGATTGGCGGGGAGGCGTTTAAGGGGATGAGCAAGTGAAGAGAGGAGCAAGGAGAGGGATGGGGGTAACAGTGTTTGGCACACCTTTTGGGGGCAGGACACCATTATTAAGAGGGACTTTATCTAACAAATGCAAACCATGTAACCTAATTCTTCATACCCTAGATGAATCTCAAAAAAGAAAGGAAGAAAGAAGAGAGAGAAAGAAAAGAAAGAGAGAAAGGAAAGAAAGGGAGGAGGGGAGGAAGGAAGGGAAGAAGGAAGGAAGAGGAGATTACACCTGTAGCTCAAATGAGTAGGGCACCAGCCCCATATACCAGAGGTGGCAGGTTCAAACTGGGGCCAAAAACTGCTAGAAAGACAGACAGAAAGAAAGAGAGAAAGAGAGAGAGAGAGAAGGAAAGAAAGAAGGAAAGACATCCCAGATTAACAAAAAAGGAATTTGTTATTAGCCACCTTACAAGCAATACTAAACAAGTTTTCTCATGGTTGAAAGTAAACTCAGAAGGAAACTTAAATCCATATACAAACACATGCACACACACACACACAAAAAAAAAAAAACCAGTAAAGGTAATTAGGTAATTATAAAGACAGTATTATGCACATGTCCTCTATAACAAGTCCACAAATTCATTCATAATTGTGTTTTTAGACCTATAACATACAGAAATGAAATATATTTGACAATAACAGCACAAAGGAGATGAGTGACAACAAAATTGTTTTAAAGAAATGACATAAAATGTTAACTGGAACCCATAGGAACAGAAAAAACCAAAATGTAGTAAATGAGATGAAGTCTGTCACTTAAAGAAAATACCTAACATACACAATCACTGTTTCAAGTAAATATGATGTTCAATGAAAAAGCTGCTAATCCAGCTAGCAACTCAAAACAAATGCTTTATGGCTCGGCGCCTGTGGCTCAGCGGGCTAAGGCGCCAGCCATATACACCTGAGCAGGCGGGTTCGAATCCAGCCCAGGCCCACCAAACAACGATGGCTGCAACCAAAAAATGGCCGGGCGTTGTGGCAGGCACCTGTGGTCCCAGCTACTTGGGAGGCAGAGGCAAGAGACTCGCTTGAGCCCAAGAATTGGAGGTTGCTGTGAGCTGTGATGCCCCAGCACTCTACCCAGGGTGACAGCTTGAGGCTCTATCTCAAAACAAACAAACAAACAAACAAAATGCTTTATGTCTAAAAACTTAAACTCAAGGCCAGAATTTAATTATCAATTTTTACTGATTCATCCAGAAAGTTAAGTGAAATAAAATTTTGGGTGTATGTATATATGTAACATATTTTAAAATATATATATAAACATATTTTGTGCCTTTTGTGTTCAGTACCCAACAATGAAGCACAGTTTGAAACCACTGCCTTGATTTCATGGTAAGGCACAGAGTAGTTTTACCTAACATTGTTTCTGCAACATCTGTACAAATGTCAACACAAAGGAAGGCAAAAAACACCTTAGTATTATTATGAAAATAGTTTCAACCTTTTAGAACTCCTGGAAGGATCCATGAATATTTTGAGAACCACTGTTCTAAGGAATATATATTGCCATGTATTATTGCCATAGTTAGCTGTGAGGAAAAGATCTCTAATTAGAGGGGTTAAAAAGTTTTAAAATGTGGGCGGTGCCTGTGGCTCAGTGAGTAGGGCGCCAGCTGTATACCAAGGGTGGCAGGTTCAAACCCAGCCCCAGCCAAATTGCAACAAAAAATAGCCCGGCGTTGTGGCGGGCGCTTGCAGTCCCAGTTACGTAGGGGGCTGCAGCAAAAGAATCACCTAAGCCCAGGAGTTGGAAGTTGCTGTGAGCTGTATGACGCCATAGCACTCTACCAACGACAATAAAATGAGACTCTGTCTCTATTAAAAAAAAAAAAAAAAAAAAGTTTTAAAATGTGACAGGATGAGTGCTAGAAAGCAGAAACAGAAAATGGAAAATGAATCACAATGAATTCTATGAGAAGGAATGCTGGAAGCCAGGCTGACAAACTTCTTTCTCCACACAATGAAACAATTTAATGCCTTGAAATCACAGTATGAAAATGACTATTAATAAGCACTTTTTTAAAAGCTTAGTGTTCAGGGCAGTGCCTGTAGTTTAGTTGGTAGGGCACACCGGCCACATACACCGAGGCTGATGGGTTAGAACCCAGCCCAGGACAACTGCAACCAAAAAAAAAAAAAAAAAATTGGCCGGCGTTGTGGCGGGCACCTGTAGTCCAGTTATTTGGGAGGCTGAGGCAAGAGACTCGCTTAAGCCCAAGAGTTGGAGGTTGCTGTGAGCTGTGATGCCACAGGACTCTACCCAGGGCGACAGTTTGAGACTCTGTCTCAAAAAAACAAAAACAAAAAAAACTTCAGTGTTCACTTGAGTGATTTTGCATCTTCAAGTTAAAGAAACTAACCCACACCTGAACAATAATTAATTATGGGTGAGAAATGACCTCGACAGAATGCCAACAGAGTGTTAGGACCTAGAATCTTCCAAACCCACGCTGTAAAATGTGTAAAACTCAAAATTGTAAACATTCTCAGACTGTTTTATACGTTCTGCTATTGTTTCAATAAATTATCTCCCTTTATCATGATGGCAAGGTCTGTCTTATTCCATTCTCTACTATACTATTCCCATGGCACAGCATGTCCTTAAATATCAAAATTTTTTTGACTTTTCCATCTCCTCATGTTTCTGCTCTGCTTCTAATATTTCTGGCGTGCTGCCTATTAATGAGACCTAACCCAATAATAGTTATCTTTGATTCCTTTTGCCCCCCTCTCACTACTATCTCCTTTTTTCCTCTGGTTTATAGCCAAACCTCTTGAGAAAAATTACTGTGCCTACATCTACATTAAACATTCAGCATAATCACTTACTTAAAAATCATTTTTTGAGCCCCTATTATGAACCACTTATTATGTCAGGTGCTAGAGATATAGAGAGGTTAATTTAGTACCCAGAACAATGCTATGAATACATTTTTACAGATAAGGATTTTACAGATCCCCCTTTACAGGAAAAAACTGCAACTGTAAAATAGATTAAATAACCTGACAAAGATTATAGAATTACAAACCAAAGCTAGCATTCAATAATTCTCTCTACTGGTAACTTCCCATAAGCATTCAACTATGCTTAAAAACTTATGAAAGGATAAAGAAAGGAGGAAGCAACAAATTCTCTTGATTCTTTGCACTCTCTTTCCACCTCTTCCTATTTCTTGCCTCCCATTCACAGCCAAACCTCTGAAGAAAACTGTCTCCACTCCTTGAGTCTTCCCCATTTAGTCTTCCCACTGTGACACCTCACCCAACCCCAATCTCCAATAAAAATAGGGTTTGTCTATCTTACTCAATGCTATATGCTCAATGCTCTGCAATGGACATGGTATGCAAAAGGTAGAAAGGTTAAGTGGGATTTATTTTATACACAAATAATCTCAGTTTTGTTTTTTTTAATTTTTGAGATAGAGCTTCACTCTGTTGCCCTTGGTAGAGTGCCATGGCATCACCTAGCTCACAGCAATCTCAGACTCTTAGGCTCTCTCTTGCCACAGCTTCGCATATAGCTGGGACTACAGATCACCACAACGCACAACTATTTTTAGAGATGGGCTCTTGCTTTTGCTCAGGCTGGTCTCAAACCCATGGGCTCAAGCAATCCACCCACCTGAGTCTCCCAGAGTGCTAGGATTACAGGCATAAACTGCCATGCCAGGCCTAATAATCTCAGTTTTGCTCTAAGTAAACAACAGACTATCATTAACATTTAAGGCAACTACATACCAACCTTTTACCTAAACATGATAATATAAATCATACATAAAACTAACATTAATAAACAAATCATTTATAAAATCGCTATCTTCTTTTATTTATTTATTTATTTATTTTTTTTTTTTTTTTTTTTTTTTTTTTTGAGACAGAGCCTCAAGCTGTCACCCTGGAGAGAATGCCATGGCATCACAGGTCACAGCAACCTCCAATTCCTGGGCTCAAGCGAGTCTCTTGCCTCCGCCTCCCAAGTCACTGGGACTACAGTTGCCCGCCACAACGCCCGGCCATTTTTTGGTTGCAGCCGTCATTGTTGTTTGGCGGGCCCGGGCTGGATTCGAACCCACCAGCTCAGGTGTACATAGCTGGCACCTTAGCCCATTGAGCCACAGGCACCGAGCCCCACTATCTTTTTTTTAAATTTCTCTGCCCAAAGAAACTTTATAGAAACACAGCAAGAGGCCAAGCATGACAGCTCATGCCTGAGGCCAGATTCGAGACCAGCCCGAGCAACAAAGCAAGACTCATCTCTACAAAAAAAAATTAGAAAAATCAGCTAGTTGTGGTGTATGCCCATAGTCACAAATGCTTGGGAGGCTGAGGGAGGAGGATCACTTGAGCCTTGAGCATTTGAGTTTACAGTGAGCTATGATCACATCACTGCACTCTAGCCTGAGCAATAAGACCCTGTCTCCAAAAAAGGGGGGGAGTTGAGGGACAGCAAGGAAGTAAAATGATCCTTAATACCACAACTCAAACATGACTAGAACATTTTTGTACACTGTTGCTCCTAAGGGTTCCTCCCACCACATAATTTTCTCATTATTGTCACTGACTACTTCCCTCTTTTCTAGAATGTGACTTTTATTAGAAACCAAATTAACTTTTCTAATTTTAGAATTTATTAATATTTCCTTTCTGAGGCTCGGAGCCTGTGGCTCAACGGGCTAAGGCGCCAGCCATGTACACCTGAGCTGGTGGGTTCGAATCCAGCCCGGCCCGCCAAACAACAATGACGGCTGCAACCAAAAAATGGCCAGGCGTTGCGGCGGGCGCCTGTAGTCCCAGCTACTTGGGAGGCAGAGGCAAGAGACTTGCTTGAGCCCAGGAATTGGAAGTTGCTGTGAGCTGTGATGCCAAGGCACTCTATCTAGGGTGACAGCTTGAGGCTCTGTCTCAAAAAAAAAAAAAATTTCCTTTCTGATTACAAGATAAACATGCTGATGGTAAAACAATACAGAAACATATAGTTAAAACTGAAAATGCCCTGTGCTAGCCCCTCCAACAGCAGAAAACTATTCATTTGATTTTTCTTTTGCCCCCATATGTACATACATTTTAAGAAAGTAAAAAACCTTTATTAAAATTGTAATGCTCAAGATAATATTTGTTATTGTGTATATTGTATCTGGTATATCTTGTAATTACAGACAAACGTTACCTTGAGTATTACAATATTAATAGTTTCTTTCTCCTTTTAAAAATGTGTATTTATTTTGGTGCCTTCTGTATATACTATGTATAGATATAATTCATATAAACGTTTTCAACAAAATATGCCATGTTATATATACTGTTCTGCAACTTTTCTCACATAAAAATGTATCTTGGACAATTTAACTTCCATCCAAAAAGTATAAAATAAAAGCATATATGACTATCTTTTCATCAGTTGCTATGTTATTTTCCAACTATTACCCAACTGAGGAAAACATGTTTCCAATGTTTTACTATCATAAGCAACATATTCCCAACTATTTTTTTTATATTCCCAACTATTATATAAAATAAAATCATAAAGATAATGACTATTTCAGACTGTGTATTATTTTTCTCCTTGTAAATGAAAATTACAAATATATACAAAAGTAGATAAAACATATACAATGAGCTATCAAGAACATAACCACCCAGTTTTAATTATCATCTCATGGCCAATACATGTTTCATTTATACATCCATTTCCCTTCATTCTCATATTATATTTTCAATTTTCAATGTCACAGATATCATCTAATTATTTACCACCCAGTTTTAATTATCTTCTCTTAGGCAATACAGATTTCATTTATACATCCATTTCCTCTCATTCTCCTATTTTCAATTTTCAATGTCACAGATATCATCAAATTATTTTCCCAAAAGATACAAATTAACAGTCACTGATACTATCAGAGTAGTACTTGATGCCCCCATACCTTTACCAATAGGGAGTGTTATCATTCTTTTGCTATTTGATGACAGCAAACACACACTCCATTTCCATCTATATTTCTATTATTATTAAAACACCATTTTTTCCATAGCTGCTTCATTAACAATTTGTATGACTTCTGGAAACTGAAGTGAATGTTATTTGCCCACTTTTTAAATAAAATGCTAGTCTGTTTCATAATAAAATTTTTAAGAACATCTATATAGGAGGGTGGAGCAAGATGGCAAACCAGAAGGATTGTTCAGCTGAGCTCTCCTAGAACATCTGGGAAAAAAAGAGAGAACCCAGCAATATCTAGCACGGGGACCTTACCCAGAGTCATAGCTCAGTGAGCACAGCAAGGAGGTGGTGAGCTAACAGCCTATGATCCAGAGTGGTGGAAATCTAATGAATTAGGCAAGTGATTGTGACCAGCTGTGATTGGCCCACCCCCCCACTCCCCAAAGTCCAGGATGGGAATGAAGTGTTTCCAGAGTTTTCAGTTGGGGGAAGCAGTATGTTAAGTAGAAAGCTTAGAAGAGTGGACACTCTCAAACAGTATACAGCAACCAGATTTGAATGCTGGAGTGGATTTGCCATAGGTTTGGTGGCTGGCAAGGTCTCCTGGCCAGGCAGCTGCCATGTGGGAAGGTCATAAGAAGGTCTTGGCAGGGGCCTACAGCATAGCCATCTTAATTCCACCTGCAGGATCAGAATTCCACTCTTGGAACAGGCTGAGGGACTCCCACACCCCACAGGAACTGGAGTCAACAGGGCACTGTGAGACCTGCCCCGAAGGATTCTTCTGAGCTTTATGTTCAGGAAATAATCAGGTGATCACCAAAGGCAACTCAGTTTGGAATAAAGGTAACCTCCACTGCCATAGAGGTTGCTGGCAGTGCTGTCTCCAAAAAAAACCCCACTGTGGCTCAATGGGCTAAGGTGCCAGCCATGTACACCTGAGCTGGTGGGTTTGAATCCAGCCTGGGTCCACCAAGCAACAATGACGACTGCAACCAAAAAATGGCTGGGCGTTGTGGCAGGCGCCTGTGGTCCCAGCTACTTGGGAGGCTGAGGCAGGAGACTCGCTTGAGCCCAGGAATTGGAAGTTGCTGTGAGCTATGATTCCACAGTACTCTACCAGGGTTACAGCTTGAGGTTATCTCAAAAAACAAACAAACAAACAAACAAAAAAAACCCCACAGCACCACCTGGTATCCTGGTGACATGATGGAACATACTCTCACCAAGAGCAAGGACTTTTGTTTGAAACAAAAGAGACAGTGAAAAGGAAAAAGGAGGACAAGGAGGTGAACAAGAAGAAAGAATAGGCTTGGCGCCTGTGACTCAACGGGCTAAGGCGCCAGCCACGTACACCTGAGCTGGCGGGTTCGAATCCAGCCCGGGCCTGCCAAACGACAATGACGGCTGCAACCAAAAAATGGCTGGGCGTTGAGGTGGGTGCCTGTAGTCCCAGCTACTTGGGAGGCGGAGGCAGGAGACTCGCTTGAGCCCAGGAATTAGAGGTTGCTGAGAGCTGTGAAGCCAGGGCACTCTCTCCAGGGTGAGAGGCTCTGTCTCAAAAAAAAAAAAAGAAAAGAAAAAGAAGAAAGAATACATGAGGAGAAACCACCAACAGAAAATTTGGGGAAACATGAAAAACCAAACAGAGGAACTCCCCCAAGGGACTATGAGGCACCTACTGCAGAAAACTCCACCTATAAAGAATTCGTGGCACTTGTGGCTCAGTGGGTAGGGCGCCAGCCCCAGGTTAGCCGGGGCAGATTCAAACCCAGCCCCGGCTAAACTGCGACAAAAAAATAGTTGGGCGTTGTGGGGGGAGCCTGTACTCCGAGCTACTTGGGAGGCTGAGGAAAGAGAATCACCTAAGCCCAGGAGTTGGAGGTTGCTGTGAGCTGTATGACACCATGGCACTCTACCAAGGGAAATAAAGTGATACTGTGATACCAAAAAAAATTAAAAAAGAATTCATGGACTTGACAGAAAGGGAATTTAAAATATGGATGATAAAGACAAAAAGAAATGGACAAGAAAATGAAAAGATAGAACGAGGCAGTGCCTGTGGCTGAGTGGGTAGGGTGCCGGCCCCCATATACCAAGGATGGCAGGTTCAAATCCGGCCCCAGCCAAACTGCAACCAAAAACTGGCCAGGCGTTGTGATGGGCACCTGTAGTCCCAGCTACTCAGGAGGCTGAGGCAAGAAAGTCACCTAAGCCCAGGAATTGGAGGTTGCTATGAGCAGTGTGACACCACAGCACTCTACCAAAGGTGATAAAGTGACTCTGTCTCTACAAAAAAATAAAAACCAGAAAAGACAGAACCAAAAGGTGCATGAGAAATATGTAGATCATAGAAAAGGATATGGCAGAGCTTAAAGAAATGAAGAAAACAATCAGGGAATGTAAACATGCAGTAAAAAGTATCAAAAATAGGTTACATGATGGAGAAGAAAGAACCTCAGAGCTAAGGATAAACTTTTCAAGTTAACCCAGGTAGTGAAAGCAGAAAAGGGGAGAAAATAGACAGGCACTTAAGAGAATTGAGACTCCATGAAGCATACAAACATAATGAATAATAAGGATTCCTGAAGGGAAAGAAGACTGTCCCAAGGGAATGGAAATCCAACTGGAGACTATCATAAATGAAAACTTCCCAAGTTTTACTAAACACCCTGACACTCTCCTTTCAGATGGATATCGAACCCCAAGTCATCTCAACTTAGAGCCTCTCCAAGACACATTGCAATGAATCAGTCCAAAATCAAAGATGAAAGAAAAAATTCTGCAAGCAAGCAGGAGTAATCGTCAACTGACCTACAGAGGCAGAGCCATTAGGATGACAATGGACTTTTCAACTGAAACCTTCCAAGCCAGAAGAGCATAGTCATCCACCTTCAACATTCTTAAACAAAACAATTTTCAGCCCAGATTTCTGTATCCTGCTAAACTAAGCTTCAAAATTGATGGAGAAATCAAATTTTTTGCAGATATACAAGCACTGAGGATATTTGTCACAAGATCAGCTCTACAGGAAATCATTAAATTCCTCAAACATGACAACAATGAAGACACAAGTTACCAAAACCTGTGGGATATAGCACATTAGATGCCTATATTCTAAACACAGAAAGAGAGTGCATCAACAAATTCATGAATCATCTTATGGAATTGGAAAAAGAAGAACAATCTAATCCCAAACCCAGTAAATCAGAGATTAAGGAAACTGAAAACAAAAGTATTCAGAAAATTAACGAAACAGAAAGTTAGTTTTTCAAAAAATAAATAAAATTGATAAATCTTTCACCAAATTAACTAGAAACAAAAAAGTAAAATCTCTAATAACCTCAATCAGAAACAATAAAGGGGAAATAACAACAGATACCACAGAGATATAAGAGATCGTCTGAGTATTACAAAAAACTCTATGCCCAGAAATCTGACAATGTGGAGGAAACCGATCAATACCTAGAATCACACCCTCTCCCTAAACTTAATCAAGAATCAGATCTTTTGAACAGACCAATTTTAAGAACTGAGATCAAAGAAACAATTAAAAAAAACGCTCAATAGGGCAGTGCCTGTGGCTCAGTGAGTAGGGCACCAGCCCCATATACCAAGGATGGCAGGTTCCAATCTGCCTCCGGCCAAATTGCAACAACAACAAAAAAATTGCCAGGCATTGTGGGGTCACCTGTAGCCCCAGCTACTCGGGAGGCTGAGGAAAGAAGACTGCCTAAGCCCAACAGCTGGAGGTTGCTGTGAGCTGTGACGCCATAACACTCTACCGAGGGCGACAAAATGAGACTATGTCTCAAAAAAAAAAAAAAAAAAATTTTCCCAACAAAAAAACCACTGGTCCAGATGGCTTTACACCAGAATTCTATCAAACCTTCAAAGAACAGCTTATACACAAACTGCAGAAATGATTCCAAAAAATTGAGAAGAAAGAAATCTTCCCCAACATCTTCTACAAAACAAACATCACCTTGAAACCAAAGTCAGGAAAAGACCCAACTAAAAAGGAGAACTTTAGACCAATTTCACTGATGAATATAGATGCAAAAATTCTCAATAAAATCCCAGCCAGTAGATTACAGCTACACATTAAAAAAAATCATTCATCATGATCATGTTCATCCCAGGGATGCAAAGCTGATTTAACACACGGAAGTCCATAAACATAATTCACCATATTAACAGAAGCAAAAACAAAGACCATATGATCCTCTAAATATATGCAAAAAACAATTCAATAAAATCAGCATCCTTTTCTTTAATTAGAATACTGAAGAATATAGGCATAGGTAACACATTTCTTAATTTGATTGAAGCCATCTATAACAAACCTACAGCTAATGTTATACTGAATGAAGTAAAACTGGAAGATTTTCACTTAGAACTGGAACCAGACAAGGTTATCCTCTATTGCCACTACTATTCAACATAGTACTGGAAGTTCTAGCCAATACAATCAGGCAAGAGAAGGAAATAAAGAGCATCCAAATGGGGGCAGAGGAGGTTAAACTCTCTCTCTTTGCCGAGGATATGATCTTATACTTAGAGAACCCCAAAGACTCAAGCACAAGACTCCAAAAAGTGATCGAAAAATACAGCAATGTCTCAGGATATAAAATCAATGTCCACAAAGCAGTAGCCATTGTATATCCCAATAACAGCCAAGATGAGAAGATAATCAAGGACACAATTTTTCACAGTAGCTTCAGAAAAAAAGAAATATCTAGGACTATACCTAGGACTATACATACCTATATATACCTATGACTATACCTAACAAAAGAGGTGAAGGATCTCTAAAAGAAAACTACAAAACCCTAAGGAAAAAAATAGCAGAAGATATTAACAAATGGAAGAATATACCATGCTCATGGCTGGGAAGAATCAACATTATCAAAATGACTATACTACCCAAGGCAATCTACAGATTCAACGCAATCCCCATTCAAATACCATCATCATACTTTCTTTTTTTTTTTCTTTTTAAGACAGAGCCTCAAGCTGTCACCCTGGAGAGAGTGCCATGGCATCACAGCTCACGGCAACCTCCAATTCCTGGGCTCAAGCGAGTCTCCAGCCTCTGCCTCCAAGTAGCTGGGACTACAGGAGCCCGCCACAACGCCCGGCCATTTTTTGGTTGCAGCCATCATTGTTGTTTGGCGGGTCCAGGCTGGATTCAAACCCGCCAGCTCAGGTGTACATGGCTGGAGCCTTAGCCTGTTGAGCCACAGGCGCCTAGCCCATCATACTTTCAAGATTGGGAAAAAATAATTCTTTTTTTTAGAATAATAGAACCTCAAGAAAACCTGTATAGCCTAGTAATAAAAATAAAGCCAGGGGTATCACCCTACCAGACTTTAGGCTATACTATAAGACCACTGTAATCAAAACAGCATGGTACTGGCACAAAAATAGACATTGACATGTGGAACCAAATAAAAAACCATGAGATGAAACAAACATCTTACAGCCATCTGATTTTTTTTTTTTTTTTTTTTTTTGCAGTTTTTGGCCAGGGCTGGGTTTGAACCCACCACCTCTGGCATATGGGGCCAGCGCCCTACTCCTTTTGAGCCACAGGCTCCACCCACACCCATCTGATCTTTGATAAACCAAATAAGAACATACACTGGAGAAAAGTGGAAGTTCCCCTTATCACCATTTTCTAGATCATATATACTTTTGCTAGAACAGAGGCTTACAGTAAACAGATGTGTACATGTAAATTTTCTGTATCTAAAAATATCTCAATACTACCTTTACAACTAACAGTTTCCTACATATAGAATTTAATGTTGAAAACAATTTCACCTCAAAAATTTGGTTTTTGTTTTTTTTCTTTTTGAGACAGAGCCTCAAGCCATCACCCTGGATAGAGTGATGTGGCATTACAGCTCACAGCAACCTCCAATTCCTGGGCTCAAGCAAGTCTCTTGCCTCTGCCTCCCAAGTAGCTGGATCTACAGGCACCCGCCACAACACCTGGCCATTCTTTGGTTGCAGCCGTCAATGTTGTTTGGCGGGCCTGGGTTGGAGTCAAACCTGCCAGCTCAGATGTACGTGGCTGACACCTTAGCCCGTTGAGGCACGGGCACCGAGCCTAACCTCAAAAATTTGATGATATTCCACCGCTATACTCAGCAATGGTGATAAAAAATCTGATGCCTCTCTAACTTTCACTCCTTTATAGCTTGCCATTTTCTCCCACTCACAAAGTGTTTGGGATCTTCCTTTATCCTTGCTATCTTGAAATTTCATAAAGTTGTGTCTAAGTATAAGGTCTTCTTTAAATTATACTGCCCAGTCCTTCAAAAAACCCTTTCCATTATCTATTTCTTTATGGGGTTTTTTGTTTTGTTTGTTTATCTTAGGCTCTCCTTTCATGCAGCAGACTTTCCTCAACTACTTGATAATCCGTATTGTCCACTGACATTAAGATTAAGGTTTTATAAATCTGCCTGGACTCTTTTTCTATGTGATACAGGACTTACGTTGTGGTAAGCTGTGCGTTAGGGAGATCAGGTGGGGAGGCAACACTTAGGCTGAAAAACCCTCTGAGGCCAGGACAGTGGTTGCCACCTGTAATACTAGCACTCTTTGAGGCTAAGGCGGGTGGAACTGCTTCAGCTCATGAGTTTGAAACCAGCCTGAGCAAGAGTGAGATCCTACCTCTACTAAACATAGAAAAACTAGCCAGACATTGTGGCCAGCACCTGTAGTCCCAGCTACACAGGAGGCTGAGGCAAGATGAGCTCTTGAGAGCCCAAGAGTCTTGAGCTATGATGCCACAGTACCCTCTATCTAAAAAAAAAAACAAAACCTCTGAATGCCAAAATAGTTAAGTCTTTTTTTTTTTTTTTTTTTGTAGTTTTTGGCCCGGGCTTGGTTTGAACCTGCCCCCTCCGGCATACGGGGCTCGCGCCCTACTCCTTTAAGCCACAGGCGCTGCCCCTTTTTTTTTTTTTTTAGACAGAGTCTCAAGCTGTCACCCTCAGTAGAGTGCTATGGCATCATAGCTCACAGCAACCTCAAACTCTTAGGCTCATCTGATTCTCCTGCCTCACCCTACCAAGTAGCTGGGACCACAGGTGCCCACTACAAACACCCGGCCATTTTTTCCTTGTTGCAGTTGTCATTTTTGTTTTAGCTAGCCCAGGTTGGGTTTAAACCCACCAGCCTCAGTGCATGTGGCTGCCCTACCCATTGAGCTATGGGCACCGCCCAAGTTAAGTCTTTCTTCAGAAATTAATTCAATGTAAAAAGCTCTTCCATATTCCTTACCTGATGGTCTACTTGTGTATAGGTAGGTCATGTCTATCTGTTTAAGACAGAGAGAAATATCTCTCTCTTACCATCAGTTATCCTAGCATCCCACATCAGTGCAGAAACATTGCAAATACATTATATTACAAATTATACATAAACTGACTTGGGATCTCAATTCCCATTTATAATGATTTATATGCAAAAATGCCATCTTATTATAAACAACCAATGTATTTTCTTTCCCAAGCTGTTAACAGCTTATATTTGAAAACTGGTAACTCAGAATATACTTTTAATTAACTAGGACATTTTAACCAACCAAAACAGTCCTTTTCCACACTATTTTTAGCAAGAGTCCAATGGAAGTTAAGGAAAACATAATTCTAAATAACTCTATGACTGTGGTTCTTCACCAAGTATCTGTAAAATGCTAATGCTAAGAAAAATGCTAGATGCTAAGAAAAATCACCATGGAAAAATATAGTACATACCACCAAGGAATTATAGTCTAAGTAAAGAAACATACACACACCCAGCCCAAAAACTATATTAATATAATTCCTATAATGAAGGACACAACAGTATCTAATCTAAACAGGAGTAAGAGGCAGAGGCAGACAAAATTTCATTAAGACTCAGCTTTTAGGCCAGGTGCCATGGTTCATACCTGTCAACCTAGCATTCTGGGAAGCCAAGGCAGAAGGATCAATTTACCTCAGGAGATAGATACCAGCCTGAGCAAAGCAAGATCCCATCGCTACTAAAAACAGAAAATTAGCCTGGCAGTCACTGCTGCAGTCAGTCACCGCTACTTGGGAGGCTGAGGCAGGAGGATTGCTTGAGCCCAGGAGTTTGAGGTTGCTGTAAGCTAGGCTGAGATTCTGGCACTCTAGCCCAGACCAACAGAGACTCTGTCCCAAAAAAAAAAAACAAAAAAAGACTCAGCTTTAAACTCTTTAGAGAGGGCTTCACAAACCTAGGGAACGTATGGAAATGCAAAGTCAGGAGACACACACCTTCCTAAGAACAAAAGTTCACTTACAGCTACAGCTCAAATTGTAACAGAAAGTGGCAAAGATAACACATTAAAAAGGCCCAAAATATAAAAACACCACTAAAGCAATGTCCTTATCTCTCAGCCGTACTTACTGATATATATTCCCTACACCCAGCACATGAGAGGTTCTCCATTACTGGCTGAATGAACAGACAAATAAACGTTACAGAAAAGAGAAAAAAGATTGGAAACTCTAAGAATTCTGCAATACTCTATGAAGAAAAAAAAAAAAAGACAGGTCTGAATTAGGACCATGAAGAAACAGGAATGAAAAAAAAGGAAAAACAATACATGGGGAGCAAAGCTTTGAGTAACTTGTTTTATATACTTTATGTTTTCTAAGTTATTAAAAATAATCATGACATTACTCTTACAACACGAAATAATTAAAAAGCAGAATGGATAGATATTAAGAATTAACTTTATGGGCAGCGCGTGTGGCTCAAAGGAGTAAGATGCCAGCACCATATGCTGGAGGTGGCGGGTTCAAACCCAGCCCCGGCCAAAAACCGCAAAAAAAAAAAAAAAACAATTAACTTTATGTGGTACTGAAAGCAAAAGAGAAATTCAGAATAACTCAGTTTTTAACTTGGAAAACGGGGATGGTATGGGGGAAACTTAACAATATTAAATTATCAATGCTTCATCCAAGAAAAGATATCTTCTAAACAAAATAGTCATAAAAACTGACCATATGCTGATCTATAAAGCAAGTCTCAACAAATTTCAAGCTATAAAATCATACAGTATATATTGTGTAACTATAATGTCATAAGATTCAGTATCAGTAAAAAGGTAACATAAAAGTCTGAAAATGAGGACATATGCTTTTAAATAATACATAAGCCAAAGAGGAAATCCTAATGGAAATTAGCAAGGATTACGAACTGAGTGACAAAACCACAAATTAAAAACTGTGGGATACAGCTAATGCAGAACCTAGAAGCAAGTCTCAAAATATACATATTAGAAAGGAAAAAAAAACTGAAAATTAACAACTTCAGTATCTATCTCATATTGAAAGGGAGAACTGCATGGCTTGAAAGGTGCTTTAACTTATGTGTGGTCATTAAAACTCAATAAGCAATTCAAGTATGGTCATATAAAGGCAGGCAATTAATCCAATATCACTATAAAAATCACAGTCATGAAAATAAAGACAGAAAACTCAATTTCTCTACCTTTCATTTACATTGGTAGATATCAGGACCTTACTGTAGAAAATATAACAATTCTTACATATGGTTTCCCTAGAACATAATGGAGTTTCAGAAACTAGAAAAGATGTCAAGATTCATAGTTGGCTTCATCAAATGCTTTTCTAGCCCATTTCAATTCTTCATTCCTGGTAAACAAGTCTTTAAACCTAGCAAACTTTCCCAGGTCCTTTTGAATCAAGAAGATGGTATCTTCAACTTGTACTTGACCTTGTCTACCAATAGACATGGCCTTGTGAGTCATTTCAATAATGAAGTCTATCACAGTAGATATTCTTCAAGAAAATCTACTGACTTAGTATAAGGATTCTTTTCATCTCCAAAGCCACACATCAAACATCTCAATTCTTCAGAAAAAGTCTCTTATCTTTTTACCCTGTCCACCTTCTGCACCTCCTCTAATTTCTTCATTTTTCTTCCTCAAAAGCAGGGTCTTCCTCCTCATCTGCCACCCCATCAGCTGCCAGTCTACAGCACCCAGCAGGTTTCACTACTGGAACAGCCTCATTTCCGATGACTTCCGCATTAAAGTGAGTTTTGATTGTATTTTATTTTATTTTTTAACTATAATACTTAACAGTTTTATTTTCACATTTCACAATACAAATGAAAACTGCCCCTTTTGGGGGTTTACTTCTTCCCTTCAAAACTATTCTCTCTTTCATAGGAAGGAGGAGTATGTCTTCCTTACCATGCTATTAAGAAAACACCCAGAGTCATAGCACCACGATCTCCTGGTGAAGAAGAACAAGTAATATGAAACTGACATAAAGAAAACTTCCCTCTACCCTTATCTGTCTGGTCAAGTCATTCCAGGATGGTGGGCACCAACATGGGACCAGCAAGAGGTCTCATCACTAGGGGCCCAGGCATCATTGGCATGTGACCTCCATGGGTGGCCTCATTCCAGGAGCAGGTCCCACTGGCATCATCCCAGGAGGAGAAGGATCCATCATTGGCATCATGGGAGGGCCCACACATGGGGTGCTGGCATCGTACCAGGATGAGGAGGACCCAGAAGATTGGCGGGTCCGGGGGGGGGAGGTGGAATCATCACCCCTGCAGGAGGAGGAGCAGAGAATGGAGGAGATAATTTTTCCTTAATGAAATGCAGCTGTTGTTTTGTCAATCAGGCTCTGGGCCTGCTCTTCCATCCATTTCTGATAGTAGTCCCTCATATTTTCTTTGTGCTCCTTCCACTGCAGTTGAATCTTTCTCACAGATGGAGAGTCATGGGTGAGATACGTATCAAAGCAGTTACACTAAAACTTGGGCATAGTTCCTCCTGGCCGTTGGCGACTCCTTTCTAATGTGAGTTTTTAAAAATAAGCATCGCTAAGAAAGGAAACAGCAGAGGATATTAACAAATGGAAGAACATACCATGCTCATGGCTGGGAAGAATCAACATTGTTAAAATGTCTATACTTCCCAAAGCCATCTACCTATTGAATGCCATCCCTATTAAGATACCAACATCGTACTTTCAAGATTTGGAAAAAAATGATTCTGCATTTTATATAGAACCAGAAAAAACCCCGCGTAGCTAAGGCAGTTCTTAGTAATAAAAACAAAGCTGGGGGCATCATCATACCAGATTTTAGGCTGTACTACAAAGCCATAGTAGTCAAGACAGCATGGTACTGGTACAAAAATAGAGACACAGACATTTGGAATCGAATAGAAAACCAGGAAATGAAACTAACATCTTAATAACCACCTAACCTTCGAGAAACCAATCAAGAACATACCGTGGGGCTCGGTGCCTGTGGCTCAGCGAGCTAAGGCACCAGCCATGTACACCTGAGCTGGCGGGTTTGAATCCAGCCCGGGCCCACCAAACAACAATGACGGCTGTAACCAAAAAATGGCCGGGCATTGTGGCGGGTGCCTGTAGTCCCAGCTACTTGGGAGGCTGAGGCAGGAGACTCGCTTTAGCCCAGGAATTGGAGGTTGCTGTGAGTTGTGATGCCACAGCACTCTATCCAGGGGGACAGCTTGAGGCTCTGCCTCAAAAAAAAAAAAAAGAACATACCTTGGGGGAAAGAATCCCTATTTAATAAATGGTGCTGGGAGAACTGGATATCCACATGTAAAAGACAGAAACTGGACCCTCACCTTTCTCCACTCACAAAAATTGATTCAAGATGGATAAAGGACTTATCCTGAAAGAAAGCATAGGAAAAACACTGGAAGATATTGGCCTGGGGAAAGACATCCATGAAGAAGACTGCCATGGCAATTGCAACAACAAAAATAAACAAATAGGACTTAATTAAACTCAAAAGCTTCTGTACAGCTAAGAAAACAACAACCAAAGCAAATAGACAACCTACCCAATGGGAAAGGATATTTGCATATTTTGAATCAGACAAAAGCTTGATAACTAGGATCTATAGAGAACTCAAATTAATCCACATGAAGAAAGCCAACAATCCCATGTATCAATGGGCAAGAGACATGACTAGAACCTTCTCTAAAGAAAGACGAATGCAAAAATGATCATCCCTAATTATTAGAGAAATGCAAATCAAAACCACCCTGAGATACCATCTAACTCCAGTGAGAACGGCCCACATCACAAAATCTCAAAACTGCAGATGCTGGCGTGGATGTAGAGAGAAGGGAACACTTTTACACTGCTGGTGGGACTGCAAACTGATACCTTTTTGTTTGTTTGTTTTGTTTTTGGCCGGGGCTGGGTTTGAACCCACCACCTCCAGTATATGGGACCGGAGCCCTACTCCATTGAGCCACAGGCACCGCCATGATACAACCTTTTTGGAAGAAAGTATGGAGAACTCTCAACGAACTCAAGCTAGACCTCCCATTTGATCCTGCAATCCCACTACTGGGCATCTACCCAGAAGGGAAAAAATCCTTTTATCTTAAGGACACTTGCACTTGACTATTGCAGCTCAATTCACAATCACCAAAATGTGGAAACAGCCTAAATGCCCACCAACCCAGGAATGGATTAACAAACTGTGGTATATGTACACTATGGAATACTATTCAGCCATTAAAAAAAAATGGAGACTTTACAGCGTTTGTATTAACCTGGATGGAAGTGGAACACATTATTCTTAGTTTAAAGCATCACAAGAATGGAGAAGCATGAATCCCATGTACTCAATTTTGACATGAGGACAATTAATGACAATTAATGACATGGTGAGGGAAGGGGAAAGCAGAAAGAGAAAGAATGAGGGTGGTGGGGAAAGGAAGAGCAGAGAGAGGGAAGGAGCGAGAGGGACTGGTGTGTGCTACACCTTTTGGGGGCAGGGACTTTACCTAACAAATGCAATCAGTGTAACCTGGTTTCTTGTACCCTCAATGAATCCCCAACAATTAAAAAAAAAAAAGCTTCCATACCAGTGTGGGAGGAAAGAACAGTAGAGCAGAGGGAAGGAAGTCTGCTCTATTAGTAACAAAGCTCCAAGTTCATCCCATCATGGATTTCATAGTCCCCTAGTGACACGTGGTCCTTAAAAATCGTGTACCACTTCATAAAGACAATCTTGTTCCAACAGGGTGCCAGTTTGGGCTGCAATCAGCTTCTTAAGGTCCCCAATGGTATCATCGGTGTTGCATTTAATGCGGACCTCCTTCCCCAGACAGTCATTGCAAACAACCTTCATCATCCCGGCTGGAGCTCCAAACTCAAACTTCCAACCTGCAGATGCCACAACCTCTAGCCTCAAGCACTCCAATGGACAAGATTTTAAAAACCACGAGAGATTCTTTTGCAACCTCCATGCATTTGAAAATCACTGGAAGGCACGTCCAATCTCTACTTCAGCCTTTCAGAACACCACCAACGTTCTATTTCTTAACTCTGGGGTAGTTATAAAAGGTTTGCCTTATCATAACATATTAACCTATAAATTTGTTTTGTACAATCTACTTGTGCTTACATTAAAAAGGACTGTTAGGAAAGGACATTAAAAAGGAAGTCATCAAAAAATACAGCAATGTCTCAGGATATAAAATCAATGTCCATAAGTCAGTTGCCTATGTATATACCAACAACAGTCAAGATGAGAGGTTAATCACTGACACAACTCCCTTCACCATAGCCTCAAAGAAAATGAAATACTTAGGAATATACCTAACAAAAGAGGTAACGGATCTCTATAAAGAAAATTATGAAACCTTAAGAAAGGAGATAGTAGAGGACTTTAATAAATGGAAGAACATGGCTCGGCTCCTGTGGCTCAATGGGCTAAGGCGCCAGCCGCGTACACCTGAGCTGGCGGGTTCAAATCCAGCCCAGGGCCCGCCAAAAAACAATGACGGCTGCAACCAAAAAATGGCCGGGCATTGTGGTGGGCGCCTGTAGTCCCAGCTACTTGGGAAGTGGAGGCAGGAGACTTGCTTGAGCCCAGGAATTGGAGGTTGCTGTGAGCTATGATGCCACAACACTCTATCCAGGGTGACAGCTTGAGGCTCTGTCTCAAAAAAAATAAAAATAAAATAAAAAAAATAAAATAAATGGAAGAACATACCATGCTCATGGATGGGAAGAATCAACATTGTTAAAATGTCTATACTTCCCAGAGCAATTTACCGATTCAACGCCATCCCTATTAAAATACCAACATCCTACTTTCAAGACCTGGAAAAAATGATTCTGCACTTTGTATAGAACCAGAAAAAAACCCGTATTGCTAAGGCAGTTCTTAATAATAAAAACAAAGCCGGGGGTATCACTATACCAGATTTTAGGCTGTATTACAAGGCCATAGTGGTCAAGACAGCATGGTATGGCACAAAAATAGAGACATTGATACTTGGAATCATATAGAAAACCTGGAAATGAAACCAACAACTTACAGCTGTCTAATCTTCAATAAACCAAACATGAGTGTTCACTGGGGAAAAGACTCCCTATTCAATAAATGGTGCTGGGAGAATTGGATATCTGTATGTAAAAGACTAAAACTGGATGTGTACCTTTCTCCCCTCACAAAGATTGATTCGAGATGGACAAAGGATTTAAATTTAAGGCATGAGATGATAAAAATCCTCAAAGAAAGAACTGGAAAAATACTGGAAGATATTGGCCT